>JAIPRN010002209.1:0-33358 GCA_025469175.1 Geopemphigus sp. TES_GeoC_2020
GTCGTTCACACACACAAATATATATATAATATATATAATATATATATATATATATTTGAATGTATTTTATACTAATAACAATAATGGTAAGAAAAATAAATTAATTGTACGGTTTCTTTGACGCGTACATTTTAATGATATCGCCTTATTTGAAATAATAATTGGAAGCTTTTATTAAAATTGATTTTACTGTGTATTAGTATTGTCAATAAACGTTATGATCATTAAAATAATAATCCTGCGTATTCTCATATACATATTATAAAATACAAAAAAGATTCAAATTTAAAACAAAATCTACTGTCCAATATTATTGTATATTTAAAACAAACGCCGATGTTCAACATAATGATAATTTTCGAAACTGTGTTATTCATTAAATAACAATGTTGTATAAAATTATTATAAACAACTTCTCTATAATTTAATTGTGATGTAAATTGATAAAATTCACTAAAATTTATAATTAAATAAAGTTATACAACAGATATAGTATATTTCGCTAACATTTATTATAAATATGCGTAGCTATAAAAAGGTATAGTTTAGTTAAACATTGGAAAATTGCAATCATGGATATCAGTAAAACATAATTGTAGTATGCGACACACAATTTTAAATATTTTTTATTGTTTTACTGTTGTAAAAAATATTTAATTTTATTAATAAATTCAGAAAAAGTTAATTATTTTATATAAGTACTTATATAAAAATTATAATTATCATTATATTCGAAATAAAGATAAATTACGAAATATGTATACATATTTTATTTTAACATTAAATTTAAATTTTATTATACAAAAAAAATATTTTCTCAAATAATATAATTGTTATACAAACTATACTGAAAACAAAATATTATTTATTTAAGGCAAATAAGTAATTTCCCATAGCTGGATGAAACATGTTGAAAATTTTAGGTAGTATATATATATATATATATATATATATATATAAACGTTTTACTGCACCACAATATATAATACAATATATATATATATGTTTTTAGGTCTAAACGATAAATAATACTATAGAATAATGTATTGTGTGTAATAAATCTTTTAAATTTCGAAAATGGTTTGTAACGTACAATTTTGGAACGATATCAATTTATGATATCGGATCTAAGTTTAAATATATATATATAACAAATAATGTCATGTATTTCTATGTTAATGCATACAATAAGTATTAGTTAAGTTGTGTCAAACAGAAGTATAAAGAAAATTTTACAAATGTATTTTATATAGAACAAAGTATTTAAATATTATGTAAGAATTATACGAAGTTCATTTTCCGCCAATAGTTACACAACTTAAAAATATATAATTTTCAATTATAATCCTGTATACTATAATTTTTACATTAATTTCATCCTTATATATTAAACAATACTAAAATAATTATTGTCAGTTCTTGAAAAATTATAAAAAGTTTAAACTTTTGTAAGGAATTATAATGAATTGTGAAGGGTAGGATTGCGTATAATAATGGTGTAGGCGGATCGTTAAACTGTAAATAATAATTAAAAAATGATTAATAGTAATTGATTTTATGGTATTAAGATGTCCCTTTTTTATGACTGCGTGTAGAAATAATAAAAACTAATGTTTATGAATTTTTAATATTCTTATTCATTTACATATGACCACGTTATTTATACAATTAGTTTATAATTTAAATTACTTATTAAATAACACATAGTTTAGTCAACGAAAAAAATATCAAATTTATTAACATTTTTAAATGAAATATACTTGGTGTGATATTATTTATTTGTGTCTTTTGATCAGATTTTTCTATTATTTCGAGACTACCGTCATTAATTACACTTTGTGTAACAATTCGAAGCATTTATGGCTAAAAACTAAAATACGTTTTCAAAATAACTTCTAAAAATATCTGTTATATTACAATTTTTAATACACAGGTTATTGTACTATTTACTAGAACTGTGAATGATATTTTGTCATTGGGATAATTTATAAATTTCAAATAACTATCGTATATTCATCGATATGCTGAATCACAATGACTAAGTAGTTTACTATACTTTTAAGGTAATAAATGTAAGTAGTTATTTGAACTTTTAATTGCAATAATAATAATAATTAACTCGAATTATTTGAAAATTGATTCCCTTGATACGTAAAATTATTTTTATCTCTCTAAATAGTTAAACAATAGTTAATTAAGATAAAAGAAACTTTATTTTATTGCGATACCTTTCTGTAATTAACAATGATATAAACACTATTTATTCTTCATCGGTCATCGTTTTACTTAGCGATTACACTCATCTATATTCAAACATTATCCGTTTGAAAATATTATCGCTATATTCTATTTGTGGCTAATATTTTACGTTTTCGTATTCTGCTGATGCTTAATATTATGTCAGTCATATGATATTTAATGGATATCGCATTGAAATTGAACGTTTTTCAAGCCGTTCAATTGTGCGAACCATTATTATACTTACGCGCTATTTAAGCAAATCCAAAATTTTAGAACATTGTTTTATTGAGTGTTGAGAATATATCGAGTTTAAATACATTTCCGTCCAAAATTGTATATACGAATATAAACCTATTAAATCGTCTAACTTTCAAGTAAAACCGAAAGCCGACGATTTAATCATTTTCTCATCGTCACGCGTGCGTCGTGCAGTCGGGAATTTGGATGGTTCAAAACGTAGGTATCATAAATCGTAATCAGCACACGTTGTATAGCGAAACCGGTAAGTGAACCGAGAGCTGTGATTTTTCTTGGTTATTGTGAAAAAATGAAAAAAAAACGTAATTCTTCATAAAACGGAGAGCGTAATATAAAAAAACAATACGATACGGTTCGAGCATCGGAATACGGAAATGTTTCGATATTTTTTATTTTATTTTCGCTGTCACTTCGTATTAATCTTTGCATTTCCTTCTCCACATAGCCACATCGTCGAGTTCGTCGCGTCACGAATTTTCGATCATCTATGTACTGTTACAATATTATTTAACGTTATTGTTTATTGTTATCGCGCGCTCGAATATAACTGCCTTCGGATCTTCTGTCACCGAATTACCACGTTTTCGGCCACGTAATCACTGTCGAGAAACTAAAAACGAGAAAACTTTTAATGATAACGGGATTCTACAACTTCCCACTAATACCTCCCAACCCCTTTCATTCACTACCAAGCCCCGCGCTTTAGAGCGTTGCACTTGATTAGCCGGCAGCAACATCCGCGGCCAAACGAACGATGTATAATAATATCGGTCAGAAGGAAGGAGTTGCACGATGAAGCCGTTTCGTTACGAAATGGAAAAACTTCCAGAAAGTGGCGGTGATGGCGGCAAATAAACGATCGTTCAAAGGACAATTGTCATGTGATTACACGGTCGATGGAAAACGTGCCGGTCGAGAATTCCTGACTGACACGGGTCCATTATGCTATATCGCGTTTTCGTACGCGAAATCCGCTCCATTCTGTTCTGTTTCTCACACATTACGTACACGAAAAACAAAACAGACGATTAAATTGCATTGTACGTTGAACGAACGGTTTTGATGTACTGAACTTCACCGCTGGTCATGTCTTTGGTCACCGTTTTGTGTTTTAAACGCGATATACTCGTTATTCATACCATCTTTGACAAAACGTAAACCACTTCTTCACTTCGTTTACGCTGTTAACCGAAACAGAGGTCTACGGAACCAGACTACGCGAATCGTTTCGAAATCCAATCTTTTACAGTCGAATATTTAATTTGCCACTCATTAGAAACCAAACGAATGGAAAATTAATTTTTCCGGTAATTTTGAACACCTCCAAAAGTGTTCGTAAACATTATGTACAAATGATAGTGTAAGCACGTAGAGTTATTTTAACCTTAGATTTTATTTAACCTTGGCTGCCGTATAAAAATAGTAAATAAATAGAACCGATGATCGACAAAACACGTCTTAATAATTTAAAAATTAAAACATATATTTTTGGCTAATATTTTTTTTATATTTTAATTTACATTTGTGACATGATCGATATATAAAATATATGATAAATGAGTTATGTATATACAGTTAGCGTGTTCGAAATTACTGTTGCGTAATATATTGCTTAACTTTCGATTGATTTATTGCATTTATTTAATATAAAATAGATAATTTTTCATCTCAAAAAATCACCTAATTTAGGAAGAATAATGGAATTTGAAAAATATTGAATGGCGTAAAATTTATTTTCACGAAAAAAATGTATAAAATACATTTTCATTTAAGATTTAATGAAAAATAACCTAATAATTATTATTCAAAATCACCTTACAAAATGTGAAGGAACGTATTTTAATGTCCAAATACTCGAAAATATAAAAGTTGTAGTTGTAATATTGTATATTGTACCGAAATCGAGATTTGTGCCTGTTAACTTAAATATTTTGTTTAAGGATATCTCAAAAATAATAGATGATTTCTTTTCCATCCTGTTCGAGAATTCAATAAATATAAATGTCTTAAAGTTCATAAATCATTTACAGGGGAAATAAGTAAATAGTCTGAAAATGTAACGCGAATGGAAGTGCAAGTATGCCGATATAATTTTCCTCTTGTATTTTCTATGGTGAATCGTGACCGCTTTGTATTCCATTGTGCGATGGTATATCAAAATATCGACGAATATTGAACTACAATATAATTATAGACAGGTAGCAAATAAAGTAAAATTGTTCGTATACGTAAGGAGTTAATTCGAATTTAAATACATTACCCAAGCGGAGTCACTTCGCCCGTTTATGGTTTTCGAAATATTCAAACATTTTTGTTATAGTAATCCCGAATAACAAAATTTTTGTTGTTGTACGAACAATTTTAGAATAGTAATTTATACAGGTATTTTTTCAAATTAATATTATGTATGAATGAAGAGAACGATAAAAAATAGTGCATTACCTCAAATTTAGCATAAAATATTTACCAACTTTTTTATCGAAACAAGGAAACGACTATTTCAATGTTCCACGGCGATATAATCCCAATCCGGTTATTTTTTTTATTATTGTTTTATATTGTACTTGAAGGTCATTTTCTAAATTTTTATATTTACATTGCGTATAGAGTTATAAAGTATTGTTATGTAAAAAAAAGAAAATATCAATAAGAGATATTTTATTATTATTATTTCCTATCAACATTTCATAGTATACGTTTTTTATATCACTTTTGCGTGTAGTGACATAATGTTATTATATTTTACTCAATATATTACGTAAACATTTTATCTACACATGATTTTTAAAAAAGGGAACTAATAATAATAAATGTATTTTAACAACCGCATAGAGTACTTTTAATATGAATTCGAAACGATTGTAACTTCGGTAGTAATACATTTACGTAGGCGATTAATTTAATTTACATATTATAATTACCCATCGATCGTGTGATGACATGTTTGTATTTTGGGTAAATGGAAAAGGATTCTAAGGGGTGTTTTTTAGATTAGATTACATAATCCAATTTTAGGTTCGATAATTTATTGTTATGGACACTGGACGGGTGTATATCTATACTATATTTGATCAATGTCTAAGACAAGGGCGTTAATGGATTGAATGACAATCGTCAAACTTTACCACTCTTTCATCCCATCAAAGAAAAAGGTACGCGTGCATGAAATACGAATCTCGTTAAACATGTGTTGGTGGTTGAATCGTCTGAGGTTTCTTTAATGTATAGGAAAAGGTTCAATACAAAACTCGATTTGAACGACATTTTTAAATATTTTAATTTAATAAATTTATCTTATTACGTATCATTTTACGTATTTAATTATAATATGAATATTGCAGTCAGTGGCCTGTTAAATATTTTTAAAAAAGCTTCCATCAATAAAATATTATAATTATACGAAGATTCATAGTAATTGAATATTCATTTGACGATAAACACGTGAAATATTAATACATTATATAAGAAACCTAAAAACCCGGGCATAATATTGTGGTACTTTAATTAGAAATAGAGTTATTTCGTAAATAATTTAAATGTTATAATCATTATTTTTTAATTGATAAATTGAAATATTTACGAGATGTAAAAGTGGCAAATTAAAACAACTAAAAAGTAAAAATTTCTCAAGTTTTATTTAAACAAATAAAATTAAATGAACTAGTTACTATTTACTACAATAATGTATTTATTATACATATCGTACCTTTTCTTGAATCTCTTTTAAAATACCTATAGGAATTAGTAGACTGTGTTTTGTATGATTTTGTTGTTAGGTTGTACAATGTTGCACAAAATAATTACGAAAGCGTGAAAATATATCATTATTTTGTTTTCAATATAAATCTATGTAAATATTGGATTTTATCTAATTATAGCCAATATTCGTTAGTGATTTATTTATGACGTTAAAATTTTATTTATCTTTATTGACTGATTCTAATTTATTTTTATTTATATACCTAACAAAATTGTGTTTAATAACATAAGCTTTAAATAGACTCTAAGTTATATGTTGTCGAGATATTTATTTTTTTTATATAACTAGTCATACACGAATATTTGTGAGATATATTACAATTCTCAAAATGTAAACGTGGTGTATAAAATATATGCGTTTATCACGTGTAACACGTAGATATACTTTATTTATAGTCTTTTTAGAAGAATTTAAAAAAAATACATAAATAAATATGTAATAATAATAAAAAGAAATATATTGATTTTAAAATCTTGGTTCATTAATTTTCGTAAAATATATATTTCATAGTAGATTATTTATGAACTTACAGGAGGAACTTTTTCACCCTTAGTAAATATAAAATCTAAACAATGCTGGGTAATAAGTACTAATAAAATTTTATTAGAAAAAAGGTAGCCATTTCATATCCTTACTACTTTTAATTATAGACAATAAATTAGGCAAAGTGTCTTCATAATAAAATAAATATTATCTAAAATTTCTAATTTATAAAATTTATAAAAAGACTAAATTTATATTAAAAATTGACAAATATAAACATTTTATATGTTAAGATTAATATTAATATTTTATATTATTCCATATAAAAAAATGTAGGTTGCTAATGTTCGTGTTAAAGGAAAGTATAAAATTGATCTTCTTTTTCATTTCTAAAGGCTAAGCCTTGTCATAGTGAAAAAATAGACTTCCGCTTTTTTCTCTTTAATGCTAGATTCTTCATATGTGAATACCCAATGCATCTAGCCATTCCAATCATCTCTCAAAAACTGATATTTGCCAAACTGATTTAAAATATAATTTTATCACAGAAATATATTTTTGTATGTATGTAGCAATAATTTTATTAAAGAAAAAAATTAATCCTATCAAATTTGGAAAATTGATAGAAAAAACGAATGTGGTGTTTTAAAAGAATTTGTGTTATGCTTAAAACCCTGTATAAATAAAATAAAATAAAATTAACGTATTTATCAATATGAAAAGTTTAGACTACGTTTAACGTAAGACTTAAATTAAGTGTTAGTATTCGATTTCATTCAATTGTCATTAACACATAGTAACTTTTCATGCTGCCAAGAAAATAGGATAAATTAATAACTAGTGATGGACAATACTTCGAATAAAACATTAGGACCCTTCTTTTACAATAAATGCATAATTTTTAATAAAAGCCAGTGGAAATTTTTTTAAACTTCTAATATATATATATATATATATATATTGTTTTTTTAGTTTTTAGGATCTATTAAGTACAAATTAAAAAATTATAATTTTATAGTATTTATAACCGACTTCAAATGAACAAGTTTGTTAAGTTAAAAAACTATAATGTGAATGTTCGTTTTTACTGGATACGAATAGGTGTTAATACCGATTTTGCCTTTTAAATGGAAATGTGGTAAATTGCACTGTTTATTACAAAATATTAATATGCATTATCGAGATGTCTTTGTATTCGTTCTTGTTTATAAACGTTTAAAGAGTTAACGGTGAAAATAAATTGAATTGACAATTATCATATAAGTTTCGTGTAATTTTTTATACTAATATCATTTTAAATCTTATATAATATTGTAATACAACTCTGAAACATAAAATAGTTAATTATATTTATAGAATATAGTACTGTATTGTTATTATATTATATTTAATACAGGTAAATGTTTTATTTTAAATACCGATCATCCTTAGCAATACATTATAGTACAATTTTTGAAGTTATAGGTCTAAAAAAACTTTCTTAAGTTTTATGAATAATAATAATTCAAGGTCGTTCAGTAGAAATGGTAGCTAAAGTATTGATAATAGTATTTGCCGATATTTGTAAAATTATATGGATGTATGTAATTTCTTTTGATAAATCAGTTCGTGTGTTAAACACGATTGGGGTTGTATGTAAACATTCATCCGTTGCTGTGTGCTTAAACAATTTTTCCTCGAATAAACGTAGTGGCGAGAATGCAATATGGTAGGTTGCACTGGACGGGTGAGAGTGAAGGGGACGAGAATGGTAAGGCGCGTATTATGCATGCGTACAAACGAAGTATTTCTGGTATATTATGTATGCTACAGCGCTGTGATGGAAGGAAAAGGGAACGGTCTTTCCCAAGGGAACTTTTGCGACAAGTACGTGTGCCTAAGCGTAAGTCTGAAAAGTGTGTGCGCGGGCTCACGCGTGGGTGTGTGTACATTGTACAGAATGTTAACATGTATACGTGCGTGCTTTTTAACAATATCATCATCAACAGCCTTAGAGTTTGTGTGCGCGTTGATGTTTCGACGACGAACAGAAATATTGTCCTTGGGAAAAAAAACCGTCAAGCAATATGGAAATTGATGGCACCGTATTTCCGAGGTTGGACCTGGGACCGGCCGTGATCCCGTCTAATGGCCATCTCCTGAGTCACCGCCTATTCACATAACCGATAGAAAATTTCCCCGGGTCGGGTTACTTAAATTCTGCACTACACCTTGCGCACGTAAAGCAGTTTGCCTGCGACCGATTCCGGCCGTCAACGATGACAAATCTGTCGGACGATTTCTCTAATACTCCGAACGTCGAAATATTACCGGAATTTTCTTGGTAAATTTTTTTATTTAATTTTGACTTAAATTTACCGAATATTTTTCAAAGTATCATAGTTGAACGTAGACGCACTTATTCCAAATTCGAATTTGTAACTGTGGGAAAACAACTTTGATAACCATTTATTGGCACCGTCTCTGTAGTAGTTACGATTGTCATCAAACACGACGCTAAAGGTTGAATTTCAGTGCAAGCTTTAGGTTTAGAAATAAATATTAGTTACATTGGGCAAGTACTATTGGTCAAGGTTATTCAGGAACTTTTTATAAAATATCATTTAGATTGTTTTGTTATTTTTCCGGAAGTTTTCGACAAAATGAGTATATTAAACGTTTAAAAACTTCAGTTTAAAATCCATAATAAACTGTTTGTCTATTTGGTACAAATTTCCTGTTATTGATAAATGTAAACAAAGTGACCTACAATTTTTATTTGTTGAGCTTTGTTGACGCTATCGCGTGTCGCTCTAATGACTGCGTATTTCTCTCCGGACTAAGGGTAATTACTCGAATTTCATATCCAATAACAACTTTTGATAAAAATCGTTTTTTATTTATTAATCGTTTAAAAAGTCCAGCGGCGATGAGTTTTCCATTTTTTATATGGTATTTGTTCATAAGGCGTAGAACAAATTTTTTAATAGCACGACACATTTCTAAATCATCGTTCAACATATTCTGTATTGAACCATTTGATCCTTTTACTGTATTTGTTTTATCTTGAATACATAAATGGTAATCTCCGTTCGTGCTAATATTAGATTTTTTTGACCATTTTATTATTTTTTTCAACTACTTAGTTCTTCATTAAGTTCTTGAAGTAATTTAGTGCTATTATTGAAATGTTCAAACCAATCGTAAACGGATGATATGTTTATAATTTCGCCATTATAAATAATATTCAAACAATTCTTCATATCTAAAGTAGTTTTTCCAAGTTTAAAATGAAATTTAATGTTTGCACATTGTTCTAATCACAATATTTTGCGTACATTATACAGTACGTAAACTTCTTTTCGTACTGTATTATGTACATGGGTAATACAAAACTTATGTAGTTTATGTAACGATTAAAGTTACAGACAATAAATCATGTATACTTTCAATTCCAATAATAATATATATAATAAGAGACAGTTTTTTCTATAAATAGGTTCCCGTACATTATTGCCTGATTATCATATATATATACAGTGCGCATGATATATGTATACAGAGCCATCATGACTCCTTTTAAACAAATAATCGTTTTTATTAGACTTAAAAGTATTATTAAATAAACGTTTATAAGAAAGTCATTTTTATATTTACATTATAATTATAAAATATATTATATTGTTTATACGTTTTAACAACGTAATAAACTTTTATTATTATAAATTTAATGTGTATTTAAAAACAAAAAAATATATCACTGTTAAAAACCACAAAATTAAAATTTATAAATCAATTTTTCTTAAATGTATTGATTACCGAATTCTATATTACAATTCGATAAATATCCGTATTTAATAATATTGATCGTTATTTAATTACAACAGTTTTGTATACGATTAGCATATATGTAGACAATAAATAATTTTTAATTATCTTGAGTTTACTAAACATTCTTTTATTTGATACTGTGCTGACGGGTGATATGAACATTAATCGTAGTATCAGGATCGTAGTTAATAATATAGTGTTGAACATTTATGTAATTTTAGAATTGTTCAATAAATTTGTCAAATACTTTTAAACTGACAAAACAATAATTTCAATTCTGAATAAACCTTATCGTTATCGTTAATTTTAGACGTAGTATATCATGAGAGAATAATACGCTTTAAAATCAATTATAGAATGGTTGGTATTCTATGTGTATAAATTAAATAATAGTTCAATTGTTGAAACGCAATTTTTATATATTTTGAAGGTAATGTGATCAATTTACCTAAGGCGTATCTAAATTCTGATTTATTAAACGTAGTGAATTTTGATTAGAATTTTTGTGCTTTGGTAATTATTTTTTCTATGTATTCGTTTAAAATTAAAATCGAACGCCTAATTAGTATACATACTCTTTCAAACTTTTTATTAAAATATTCATATACTTTGAGTACTATTAGTGGTTTTACTGAAATCTCCGTATAACTATTTAATAATATAAAAACGTTCTTATAACTTATGATATTTTACTTTAAAGTTTTCAAGTAGAATATAACTTTTGAACGTTATAATTTCCAGGAAAGATAATTACGTTAAATGTACTAATTATTTTACTTATCCTTCGTGTTTCAGTATTCGTATGTTTTCTAAATACCAAAATAGCATATATTTCATCGAGTGTTCCTCATATTACATCAAGTAGAACTCATACAACATTTATAGATTCGACCCGGGCTGTCCATATATTTTTCTATAGATTTCGTAAAAGTAAAGAATTTTCAATTTTGGACAGCTTATTTTGTAAATAAGCGTATTTTTTATACTCATAGAAAAAATGAAATAAAGGTTCCAGTACTGAAGATGCTGACTCATATTACGCAAGCATTTTATGGGATCGAGGTTTGTTACACTATCCCTGAAAGTACACTATACGTGCAGATACAAAGCCACAAAGAAACGTTTCGTATTATACGTATGTATATAGGCTGGTGGTTATCGTTCGACATATGATCGTATCTCAATTTGTTCACAATTTACACCAGCAATTACATAATTTCACCAAACGTAACGGTTTATTGCGTTGTTTTTAAGCAAGACTTTTCACCATTTTCGACTCGTAAATCTCGTCCAGTTTAATACTGCGTTGATAAATCACACACATGACGAAAATAATATTAAAATATACATCAAGTCCAATGTTTAGTAATCCGTGTTTAATATAAAACTTTCATATTTAATTTTCGTCCAATTAAATACAATTTACGCTTCTATAGTGTTTATTCGTTAAGCATAGTCTTAATTTGGACGTTAAATTGTACGTGTTTTGTCTAAACCTATTCAAAGAAGAAATTTTTTTTTATTACATTTTTCGAAGCATTTATATTGGAAAAATATTAATACATTCTCGTAGGAACTATTTCATCATTGACGACTAGTGTTTCGGATATTTATTTTTAATTTTTACTAGAATATTTTATGGTGCAATCGATTCATTGTGTTTCAGTGTCAGAAATATTTTTTCTGTGTTCATTTATGGTATCTGGTTATTAAATTATTTTCTATCGACATAGAATTTTCTAAATGAAATACTTATACGGAATCGAAAATTTCGTTAATATACGTTTAAATTTCTATTATAATAATTTTGTTTTTTATTTTCAAAGTAATTAATAATTTATTTTTATGAAATCCGTATTTGCAAAATACGGTATTATTGTAGTAATACGTAATTGTTGAATAGAAATTTTTCGAAGAAAATATTTCAAAACCTCGAATTCAAAAGTTATATAAAAACATTCAGTTTGTATTGGATGGTGAATAAAAAAATCAATCGGCATTTAAAGTATATTCTAGACCTTAAATATTGTGAAAATTTATACTTGATTGTTGAAATAAAAATAAGCAGAGAAATGTGTTTTATTTTTTCGAACCCTCGTGAACTTTGGACATATAACCTCCATTTAGCTTTTACTGCGAAGCAAGATGGTAGAGAAAACATCACACACGTGCTTTCAACTATTCTATTTTCTCAAAGAATTATATTTGCACACAGAGCAACACAAAACGTTCACAGAATATGAATCATTTTGTTATTGCTTTACGTTGGCCATACAAAATTCTACATGTTATCTAATGAACCGTTCGTAACGAGAACAATTTCCGAATGAAATATAAATTTCGGCGAAGTTTTGTTGATTTTTAAATTATTAATTATATTTATCGTGTATTGGTTTAAACGTTAAATTTGTATTCGCATAAATAATAAATAATCATTCACAATTCACTTAACTAGTAATAATTCTGGATTTAATATATTTCCCGTATTTATTAATAATTTATTTGTATACTAATTAATAGATAGAACTCACGTGACTGTAATTAAAATTTAGAGTTATATTGTGAACAACATAATTTAATTCTTTTTACATACGTAAATAGCAAAATACATTTTAAGTTTATAGTTTAGTCAAAACGACGAATTTATTTATCTTTAAATTGAATATTGATAATTTTTTTGTAGATACAATTTTTTTTCGAAAACTTAGTAAATGTGTTTTTAACAAATTTATTATTCAAAAAGCTTATAAAACGGAATTTAAACGATTAAATAATATATATTAATTTATTAATACTATTACAATATATTTAATAGGGTAATTACTCTTTATTCTTCTTCCTTGTTTCTTCCCAAATATTTGGGACCGGCTACTATGGTACCCTTAACTTCCATTTGACCCAATCTTCAACATAATTGGCGTACATTCCAGCAGTCCTTATATCACACTCAATCGCCTTCAACAACTTCTTTTTTGACCTTCCTCTTCCTCTTCTTACTTTATTCCATAACCGTTCTTATTGCTTCCAAATTTTCTCTTTTCATAACATGACTAAACCATCTAAATCTATTCCCCTCATTTTATCCTATGCTTCCATTTACATTTTCATTTCTTATTCTATCTTCTCTTGTCATCTCACTCATCCATCTAAGCATTCTCATATCAGCTACACTCATTCTTTGCTTTATTTTCTTGTCTACCACCCAACACTGAACCATACAACATAGTTGGTCTCACTAGTCTTGTAGAAATTACCTTTCAGCCCCACTGGAATTCTCTTATCGAATAAGGCACCAGACGCTTCTTTTCACTTGTCCACCCACACTTAATGTTATGTTTCACATCCTCGTTAAAACCTCTGTTCTTTTGTTGTATAGGGTAACTAATATATATAAGTAATTTTACTATGCATGTATTAATTTCAGACAACATTAAATATTTTTTCGTATAAATTATTTTCATTTGAAAATTGAATTTAAAAAAATAATTATAACTAAACTACAGTTCATAAAAATGGTTATACAATTTTTTATATACTTTAAGGTAAAAACTCATATTTTTGCAATGTATAAAATATTGACATAATCGGTTATAACCATTTTAAAATTTTTGTACGTAATGGTTATCAAAACTAAGCTCTGATCAGATATATTGAGTTTATTTATAAATGCCGGATATTTATCGAGATTAACATAAATAAACAACATTTTTAGTTTGCATGGGCGATTGGTTGGAAGTGACTATAATTTTGATTTGACCTATCCCAGAATTAAATTATTCATTTTATCCCAAACAAGTTATCGGAAACAGAACCCAAAGCTAAAGCTTCTCATGGGTTGCTGTAATCCAGATCGTTTTAATATTCATTTTGGTGGCAAATGTTTCCTTAACGAGATGCGTGATCCTTTGAACAATGGCCGTTGTTTACAATATCAATAATTTATTGTATTCTCGGTAAACGTATTTACTTATGAGCGAAAATATTATTATAAATGTATAATAAATATCGGTTTGACAGGATTAACAGTAGGAAAAGTAAATATAAGTCGAATGTAAATTAAGCATTTTAAAATATCCACTTGTTTATTTTATCTATCGTATTATAAATAATCAAAACATTTAAAATTTATAATTATAAAATATAAAGAAGAAATTAATGATAATAAATGGTTAGGAACAAGTTGTCGAAACGACTCATTGGTAACGTACATTGAAAGCCTAGTCAAGATTAAGTTTCTCCATTATATGAAAATGTTCGGCCAACTGTGACAAGCGAACTTACATACAACATAAGCACATGAATCGATATAATTATCTATTTATGTGTTTTCAGTATCATTATTATCCGTTACTTTGTTATGCTTTGTTGTTATTGTGATTATATTCGTAAAGTTGTCTCCACGTAAATTAAAAATCATAGTTCTCATAAAAACGTCTTTGTGGAGCCATTATCTTTAAACTGTTGTAAAGAAATAAAAAATATTAAGGTGTAATACCTATTATTTTTTATATGTAGCAGCTCGACTAGTTAATATTGAGAATTTCGTTTAAGTTTAATAAGTAATAAATTATAACTAGGCTCTATGTGTGGCTTTAGAAGGGGCGTATTTTATTTTGTTCAACTCGAACAATCTTATTATTATGAATTATAAAGTCTATTTATTTTTACCATAAGTCATTCGTATGTAAGTGCTTGAGTTATTTTTATAGGTAAGCAGCTAATTTTGCTAGCTTTTATTTATGTTACGTTTTCCATTATAAATATTAACTTGTCTGTGATTAATTTATGTATATAATTGGGTGTTATATTTCAAATTTTTATTGAGTTAAAGGACTTTTTTGTAAAATATTTATTTACACTTGTTTTGTAAACTGTAATACATTAGATTCTAATTGTGTTTTGGTTATCATTATATTTTGTTAATATTGAATTATTTTAAAAAGAATACACCCTTTTAACAATGGTTTTGGGGCTTGTTATTGGTGCAGACATAGATTTTTTTTTTTAATAACACATTTTATACAGATCACCAGAGTCGGGTAAACCATCAAGGATTATGTGTCGTCTGGTTACAACATCAGCATTGTATTTATATATAATAAATAAAACAATAATATAAATTTCAATTACTTTCATTAATAACATTGTCATAAATAGTAATATTTCTCTTACATTTTCACATCCAATTAATTAATAAGAATATATAAACAATTTCCTATGATAAATTTAATAAAACGAAAATATTTATTTTTATGTTATATATATTTAATTATAAATTAACTTGTAGTACGTATATAAATTTATTTTCATTACCATAGAATTATCATATACATATCATTACCAAATTTAATATATTAAAATATGTTTAATTCCCATCCCAAGGGTAAATATTTAAACTGTAAAAGTTAAAATCAATTAGTTGAGTAAAAAGCGAGAAAATGAGGGCTATTAACTAAGTACCGGAAAAAAATGGTCCAATTAATTTTTCTTATTAACGTTTTTCGCGTCAGATAAAGAATAATAAATATTACTTATAACTCGGTTCACTGAATGAACGCATTTTTTTATTGGCCTAAATCCTTTTATTTCTGGATATTTTTAAAATAAATATTTCATTTTTAATTTTACAAATGGGTCACTTTTTAGAAAAAATAAGTCTGGACTTAGCATATGAATTACACCACTGGGGCTTGAATATAACGTTATGTTAAAAAGGTGGAAAATTATTTCAGTGTTCTTCATCAAGTAATAAAAAATACGGAATTAATGACAAATTTGCGAAATTTTAAAATAATTTATTGTGAATTGTTAATGTTTTATACCTTTTATAATTATTTATGAAATGTATAGTTTATAATATTACGGGAAATTGATTATATATTATATATCCAATGTAGATTATAAATAACATATTATTTACTATATTTTAAAAACGAATTCAGCCGAATCTATATAATTATATAAATTGATTGATCACATATATGAAATTATAATATGTTGAATTTAATGTAGGACTCGTAACAATATTGAAGAAAGATGTACTTCGGATTAATAATTACTTTGATAATACAGAGTTTATGATTTATAGGTTAAAACTTTATTATTTAGTTTATGATTTTTGAACAAATTATATAAATAGCTAAAGAAAATTCGTTTTAATTACGTTTATTTTATTATATTTATACCATAAATTTAATACATATATAAATACGCGTATGTCTACTTATGTAGAAATTAATTTTTTCAATTTTTGTCTATGACGAACAAATAGAGAATAATAGTCTGAGCACACTATGATAAATGTTATTGTAAAGTATATGTAGAATATAGAAAGTAAATACAAACGAATTGTAAATTGTAAAGAGAATTAAAAATTGAGAGTAAGCTAGCTGACATAAGTGCTTAGAGGATATGTTGTCTGATTTAAAAAATTTAAAGGATAAAGTATGTCTAAAATAATAGAACGTGGCAGTTTTTTTTACATCATTATCAAAAGCGACATTTTTTTCTTAATTTTTTATAATTTGTTAACATACTATTGCAAATTCTAATTATAACTTCAGTCAGTCGTATAGGTGCACAAAACGTGTAAATTTTGTACACATTATTTTTAATAATGAATTATATTTTTACACATTATGTAAAATGTCTGATAGAGAATGATTATTTATATTTTGAATATCGTTATGTTTTTAAGTGCAAAGTATTATTCATAAGAATATTAATGTATACATGTAATTAATTAAATAAATAAATTAAAATTTAATCACTAAAATGGTTAAAATTATACTATTTTTAATATAAAAAATAACAAATATATTGTTAAAACAATTGTATTATTTATTATGCTTTTATTGAATTTTTCGCCTTTACATATTCGCAAAATAATAATCTCTAATTACATAAATATACAATTTTTGTAAAAGTTATATTACCTACGTATTCAAAATAATTAAATAAATTAACAAATTCATATTTAAGTGTAAATATATAATAATAAATAATTAATATATAAATTGAGAACAATGATGGAATTTAGTGTGGAAGGAAGAAGAGGAAGGGGAAGACCAACGAAGATGTGGTTGAATACGATTGAGGAGGATCTATGAAGATTGCTGGTATGTGCGTGTAGGATGTGGGAGATCGAGCCAAATGGAGGTTTAAGACGAAGGTGGCTGACCCCAAATACATGGCATAAAGGCGAAGGAAATGATGATGAATAAATATATAAGTTAATTTTTAAGATGACATTTTCTATTTATTTAATTAAGTCAGATATTTATTATACATTGGCTTCTTGTTTTTAAAAAATGTCTTTTCCAACCTTTAAAAAAACATATTTACTAATGTATAATCACTTTTTTACAAAATATATTTTTCACTATATATTTTAGTTATTAAGAATTTGGAGTAAAAAAATTAATTATTTAAGGTTTAATAACATATGGTATATTAATATTTTTAGGTATAAGATTTTGATTTATTCATTACGTAGACTTTCATAAAAGACAATAATTAAACAAAATAATAATTTGGACGGACCTTTAACAATATTGTGGATTTATGAATATAAATAATAACGACTCATCTTATAATTCTTATAACTCATCTTTCAAAATATTAACGAATTTTCTACCGTGTAATTCATATATTTTAAACCGAATATATAAAAGCAATTATGTATAATTTAAATATTTTTACATGATGAGAGGGTGATAGGACTGAACAAATTGTATACGATATACCTCGTATATTTGGTTCTAGGTGATATTTTATAATTATATATTTTTCCGATAATTTCTGCAAATGTTTTACGTTTATTTTTAATTTAAAAAATTAATCGAACCTTTTTTGAATATAATTGGTGATAATTGTCTTAATAATTTGAATTAAAAACAATATATTAAAATTAAAGTATCGTCTAAATAATTAATTGTTAATTTCAATAAATGCTTTGAGGTTTCTAAGTTTTATTATGGGATATAATGCTTATGTACTGTATTTTTCATAATTGAAATGTTTACTATTCATATGAACATTCAATAAACTTCAAGGTTGTCATAAAAAATAAATGATCAAATATTAAAATAAGTTGTCGCAAAAACATATTTAAAAAAGTTTTAAAAACATTTTATTTGATTTAAAGTAATAAAATAAATAATATGACGCCTTATTGTAGCGGGAAGTTGTAAAAATCATTGAAACCAAAAAAAAAATATATATATACGATAATATCGTATAATATTATTCATGCTCAAAACATTCGCTAATGAATTAAATTCACTTGTTATTTGTCATTAAGTTGACCTTTTGGAATATTATCAATTGCACACAAAACAATAATCCCCTTATTACTATACTCTTTGTAGCTAAATCTATTTCGATAAGTCGAACATTCAAAAATACAAATTAAAGTCACGAAACAAAATCTTTTTCGCCTTACAATTTTAATAAAAGGCCAGTGAACATTGTCCTATACCTTCGTAAGATTCGATATTCCATCATTCTTTCGCTCACGTCAGATATACTCATATCACTTCCTATTATAATAGATATAATATTTACTCTTCACTTCCTTATCGGTTTTCCTTTACTACACTTTCCTCCAATATTCATTTCTGTTATAATTTTCACCATCACTCAACATCTTTCGTAACATATTCAAACCACTATTACTAATATAGGCTAAATACTACTAATATACTTAATTTAATTTGTTTCAATACACTGAATTCACAAATATCTTGGAATAACATTTTAGCTGGAGTAATTTTTTTTTTTTTGTATAGCTCATACGAGATTATTTGTGATCTTATACAATTCCGTCATTCCGTGTTTCGGTATTTATTACGTTTATTTTTTATGATGTTAGTCGCGTACGATACATATTTTGTACCATTTTCGTATGATGTTGCTTCACTTTTTCGACTGTCAGCCGAAACGTTACAGAAATAATTAAGAAAAAATAATTCGTAAAAACAATTATTATTAGTTTACGTTTTATAGTATTATAAAAGTATTATTTGAAAACACTGCCTCACACAATTGTTATTTCACATTTTTTACGTTCTTATTATATTTTAGGTGGGAACTATTTAAATATATTTTTAAAAACTTGTACTTATAGGTTCACAAAAAACACACGATTGATCATTTCCATTAGTTGGACCAAGTCGTCTAAGCGTTATTGTCATATATGTTAATATTATTTTTATATATTACGGGGATATTATTGACTCCTATTACTATTACATAACGTTACGTGAATAATCCAATATTTACTTTTCCATAGTTTTTCTAAATTGATGAATACTTACAAAACTTTTGAATACTAATTAAAATGTTAAGAATACCGTTGTTTTATTAATTAAAATTACCTACAAAATAATTATGAATTACAACTTACACGAAAAAAATAAAAGAATAAATAATAAAGGATACCATTTGTTTAATTTTTCAACGTTTAAATTGTATTATTTTAAGAGTTTATGACATGTGCGTATAGGAAAAGTCGTGAAGATAATAAAACCTCTTTTTTTGGTCAAATGTATATGTATATATCGTTGCCAGTTTATAATAACTTCAAATAATTTACGGTACTTTTAAAAATAACATGCAAATGGTCCACGGAGTAATAACCTACAGGAAAAAAAGTTTAAAACTTAATGTATAGCATGAAAATTTTTTTTTTTTTAATTAAAAAGACTATTGTTTTCGTAAGTGCGGCGCAGGCTATCGAAATAAGGTACTCCAAACGGCTTATATTTGCACGACTACATTAACATTTACAGCGTAACAACCGCAAAATATAAATATAATTATTATTCCGAACCTTTTGTTTCAACGCCGCATTAAATCTATCGACTTATCGTGAGATATAAGCGGTATTTTACGTGCCTTTATGTACTATTGTAATAATAATTTTATCCGAATAATTCTCGCTAGCTGGAATTTGAGATTAAAATAATATAGAACGACGAAATCACAGATCGACTTGATTTAAAAACCGTACATTATGAATATCGTAGGTAACAATATTTTAGTTACCCGTACAAAATTTGCAAAATGGAATTTTGAAATTGAACTACTCGTAACATTGAAATTTATTATTGAAAACTATTAACAAGTTTTTTCTTTTACAAAAATAATTTGATATTTCATACGTTCATGAAATAAAATAACTTATCTTTTACTGGTTTTTATTTTTTTGAAGACATATAACATATTAAATTTGTCCTTTTTGATGGATTCTTTCAACAAAATAAATTAAACGTCGCAGACAACACATTTTCCAAGATCGTTAACAAAACGACGATATTACTCGATATTTCCAATTCCATCCGTTATAACGACATTTTCGATTTGAGGTATTTTATGAATTTTATTTTTTTCTTTAACATAGTTTGAGGATTCGTATCAATATTTCTGAAGACATTACATAACAATGCATTTTTTTTATAAAAAAGTAATTCATGTATGATATGCATAAATATTTACTTGGTTATTATTTCATATCGTATCTCGTGTTATGCAAGTTCATGGCTTTACAATAAGTTCGATCAAGAATCGTATCGAGCTTGTCAAATATATTATTATTATACCACGGCTATTTTTATGAATTGTACATATTCGTAAATATTTTATATTACGTGAGTACTATAATGTATTAAATTTTGTACCGTGTAGTGTACATTACTATACAAATAATAGTTAAAATTAAATTTATAAGCTCAATTATGGCCAACGGTTTCCAATTGTATGAACTTTGACACTTCACATTTAAGATTTCCTATCTATACGTTGATTTAGCTTTAACATGTTCAGGATTTATAGGATTAGTGTTATTACTCTATATAATATCTTATCACACACAGTTAGAGAATTTTTTTAAATCAAACAACTAAACAGGTTGTAATGTTCTTTTTGTACACTAATCATAGAAATACGTTTAAACTTTAACATTCAAGTTGATATTTGGCGATAGTTTGTCCTCGATATAATGTTTTAATATAATGTTTCAATTTACATAACGTTTTTTTTTTAAATTACACAATAATGTGTATTAATAATATTACATAATAACATTATAATTACATAAAATTAATATAATACAAATTTAATTTTCAACGAATCGTAAATATTGATATAATAAATTTATATATTTATATAAAACTACGGTTACTTTTATTGTAATTATTATTATTATTACGGTATTTTAATGACTTTGATTTTAATGAAATGAAATTATAAAAATCCGAAAATAAGAGATTTAAAATTGTATTCCAAGGGCCTTATATTGTTTATTTATTGAAAGTCTCTGCAACACTTAGTATAAGGTTCACCTTATTGGACTTTTTTTACTTTTGACCTTTAATACTCAAATGTATATTTACCACTCGAGATAATAATCCTTTTGTATTTCAAATTATTTTCTCGCTATGTAGTTTAACTAACGTTAAAGGAACCTATTTTCAGTCGAACGTGAATTAAATAATGTTTGCACATATTATTGTTTGCGAAACATTAGATAAAGAATTCCGTTGTGAACGCAAATCTACAACGGTCATTTCGTTGACGCACTTATACAAAATCATTATCTGCTGTTTATACCTAACATTACGATAAAATATTGCGGCGTCGTACATTTCTGACGCTTGCAATTGTTGAATATTTTCAACCGTTATTTGGGCAAGACAAATATCCGCCAAGTTGTCGTCGAGTGTTTCGGTGAACAGAAAGAATGTAACAGGACTCTATTGTTTGTAGGAAAAATAAAATTGAATAGTTACACACCATACGTTCGTATTCACGTGGCTTTTCCCAAACGGAAGAATAATGGAAGCTCGCAGACAGGGAAATAGAATAATGGACTTTACGGGAACGCCGAACAATACGGCGAATACTCGTTTGCACTGGTTGGACGGTTTACTCGTAACGGTCGTTGCACGAATTTGACACGAGCGTCACCACCCGGGTGGCTTTTAAGACTGTTTCCGTCAAAAATCCAGTCACGTTGAATTGCTCTGGAATGTCGAATTTTTTTGTTTATTCACGCTTTCAAAGCCATATAAAATATTCAACACAATAAGCGTTGTTGATATTTTCTCGTTTTACACGTTTTGACGTAAAAACATATTCGGCACTAATTTTTAAATGTCGTCAGGTACAAAACATTTCGGTTAGACCCTAATTTTATTAAAATTAAAAGATTTTTTTACGATTTTAATGAAAGCCCGTAATATATAGATATATAGTAAATTATATTTATGGTGTTTTAAACGTTTATATTGTTTCCGTATTTAGCTAAAATATAGTTTATGAATAGACCAACACTTATTAATAGCGAAACATGAATGTCGATAAGACCGCGGTCAACTGATACACGGGATCTATGAATAATGGATTAGTTTATACTAATGTTGACGACTACAGCGATTTATATTACGCAAACAAACCCGGAGGACTGCAGTTTAAATGCTATCAATTGAAATATATATGTTGGATCATGTTAATCGAAAAGCCGCAACTTTCAAAAATCGGCAACTTTTCCTTCTTTATTAGAAAACGGATTTAAGTTATGTAATATTGTTTACACTTTGTCCAATATGACGAAAACGTATTTTTGAACGAAAATAAGATTACGTGTAAAAATTAAATACGGATTTCCGTGGCTTATATTTTTCTGCACGGTATTTAGCTATTATTTATTAGTAGGTGTACATAGCGGTGTGCAAGTATAAAAAGTAATTCGTTAATAATCAACGCTTAGATCGGTTCTATTGTGTGCCGACTAAATTATTACTGAAATAATATGCTTAAACTGCCCGACGGTTTTAATAATATAGTTTTAATAAACAGCGACGCAAGAAAGATACTTTATCACGAGTAATGAACAGTTAGAAAATTTAATTAACCCCGAGTTCTTTCACACGGGCTTTAATATGACTACCTATTTTACGCATTTCCTAGGAATGATTTTCCGCGAATAATAACGT
This sequence comes from Geopemphigus sp. TES_GeoC_2020, assembly GCA_025469175.1. Classification (NCBI taxonomy): domain Eukaryota; kingdom Metazoa; phylum Arthropoda; class Insecta; order Hemiptera; family Aphididae; genus Geopemphigus; species Geopemphigus sp. TES_GeoC_2020. Next base: position 23,548 of record JAIPRN010002209.1, read on the forward strand.
GAACCGTTTATAGCGATTTAGACAACAACTATAATTCTGTCGTAAATTAACTAACGAAACGTTCAGTCAGCATGATCACAAACGGTTTCTATTTATTATTGGTTTGTGTTTAAATACAAAACTGAGCTTTTTGTATGAAAGACGTGTGCACTATTATTGGCCGAACAGTTTCTGGATTCCTGAACAAAAGGGAAATCCGTTTGAAACGTATGGTTTATGACTCCCACGAGATTCCGATGTGGACGGATTTATTATACTATACAGTATAATCAATTTTTATATCTGAATAACACACTTTTTAATTGTTCTGCAAACAGTTTTCACGCCGTTTGCGACTGCTGTATTATATGCTTTAGAAAAATGAAAGTTTCATTATTATTTTTTTTGATTTTGTGTCGCACGAAAAAAACGATTTCAAAATATTTTGTAAAAACCTTTTTGAATAAGACTTGGTGAACCAACTAATTCTAAAAAATAATAATTTTTCTTTCGTTATATACGTGGTTAATTAACAATAATATAAATACGTGATATTGGGTTCAATAATGTGAACTTTGATGGTGTCGATTAGTATTGCTAAAGTATAAATTAAAACGAATAAAGTAAAATTCGTTCGTTCAGCAAAATATTCGAAATCAACGTAAATAAGTCGAAATATTTAAACATTATAAAGACGGTTAGTGTGAATACTTTTCTTTCAGTGTACAATATTTAACTTTCTGTAAATTATGATTAAAACTACCAACGTTATATTTTAAATAATAATTCGTATTTATAAAAGTAATAAAATATCTACCGTGTAAAAACATATTATACTATAGAAAGATACTTTTTAAAATCATAGTACATACGATGTATATAAATGCAAGTTTTATAACACTTTTGTACGACGAAAACTCGTAGAAAAAAATATTTTTATGTACATAATAGTAGCAATTTATCAATTATGAAATTAATTAAATATTATCGATAATATATTAATAATGTAAATTTATTGTTAGACTTAAACAATACTCTAAAACTAAATGTATAATATTTCGAAATAAATTTTGTATCAATATTCTTATTATAAAATTCAAGCTTTCATAATCTGTCAGTTTCTTAATTAAAGTGGTGTTTTTAAAATAGTTGTTAACAAATTGGAAATTCAAAATGTAAGATAAGATCATGTATTTTAAGAAATAACATAAATCGTAAAAATTCTTACAAAAACGACTTATTTGGATAATTATTATGAATTAAGAATTATAGTAGATATACGATCGTTTAAGTTGTCTTACGAAACACAAAATAAAACTCGTGTTTAGAAACAATCTGGAAGTAAATACGAAGCAATGGTTTAAAAAAGGTTATATATATAAATATATGTAATTATTTATTAATTTAAATTTTGTCGTGTTTAACGTCTACGTTATTTTCATTCTAAAATATAGATGACGCCTGCCATTTTTTTTTATACCGAAATCATATTATATTTTCTACGTAATAGTTCTTTAAATTAATGAAATTTCCGGGATTTTAAAATTCACGTACGTTAAACATTAAATCGGTTCCCTAGTATTGTATTAAATATGAATAACTATACAAGTAATGAATATATTATACGTTTCTTGTCCATTTAAATTGGCTGTTAAATTTCGATCCATGTTTGTTACTTAATATTAATAATATAGATCGATAATTTTCAATAATACAATTGTAACGTGAATGTGTAACAAATTTTAAAACCCTGCGTTAATTTAATGACCTCGAGTGATGTATCATACAATCTAAACCACTGCAAAGAGTTTTTTATAAAAGAAAGCTACGTCCTTACAGAACCTATTTTATCCGGTTCAATTTACGATGGTTATGTAGACATGGCTATTGTTCTTCGATTTTAAGATGTATATCTAGAATTTTTAGAAAATAATCTCCGTAAGCGCATCGTGGTCCTAATGTATTACCATAAGTCGATCACCGAATAATTTATGTTACAGCTATTGTATTTCTTTTAGTCGTAATAATTCCAATTTTTTTTATCCGGCAATACATTTAGAATTGCAATATTTATTAAATATTCCATTCATCGCAATCGAACCACCAGAAATTTAAGGAAATGCTTGCCGTCCTTAATGCACTGATTATATGTTAGATCAACTTTTCAATGGAAGATGGGTACAATAAGGCACTATTAGAATTATTTTCCATTAATTTATAATGTTTGACCATGTGAACCCAAAACACTAAATAGTGTATACGAATTTTATGAATAATTTTATTTTTATACATACAAATCGTTATGTAGAATTTTTCCGGGTCATCATAATGGAATTTGTCATCAAACTACATTCATAACAATTCCGTTAAATTTCAACGTATTTTTATAGTAAATACATTTAATCTAATACACTACACGTGTATAACTAATATAAATTCACTTACTATTAAAAAACACATATTATAGATAGTCGATATGAAAAATATAAATTAAATGTACAACCATCGATTAATATTTTGTATTAATTGTGAATCATACTATTATATTATAATCAAAATAGATTTCAAAGAATATAATTTTTTGCTATATTATATTATATTATACTAATATGTAGTCAAAAGTTATATGCTTATTTTTTCACAGATATTCTTGTCTTTAAAGTTATCCGAAATATATAATAAGTATCTTATTTCACTAATTTGATGAAAAAATGATATTCGTTTTCAATATTTGTCATATCTAGTGTTAAGATTTATTTTATAGAATAAACTAAGTTTTATAGGTTTACTCGTAATCGAGTGTACTTATTTTAATATTATATATAATTCTTAACAACACGCGATAATGCAGAAATTCGCGACTGATGGATTGCGTTAGAAAACTTGTTTTATTTTTCTTTTGTATGGAAAATTCGTAATAACAATTAAAATGTATAAGAGTTCGATACTTCCAAGAAAATTAAATGATAATAAAATATTTCACAACTAGATTCTATATAAACTTACAATGTTAACTAAACAATTCTATTAAACAATCAAACCATAAATAATTTAAATTTATATTCGCGAACACTAATAACATAATGCCTTTTAATAGAGTTATTTTTAGTGTCTATTTAATTGTTATTGTTTGTACATTTATTATTATGTTATATCTTTAGCAATGAAATAGAACGCAAAACTATTTTTTCGGTTAACCTTAAAACATCGATAAAAAAAATCAGTGGTTCGCTGTCAATTGTATTTCTATATACCAAAACAGAATCATTTTTTTTCGTATATTGTAAAATTTGATGTTTTATTATTAACCCTTATAATTTATAATCGTTTTGAACACTTTATTATAATTAATATCGTAATACTATTCTTAAGTTTGCAAATGTCCTCTTATAGTGTTTCAAAGAAATCTGTATATCTGGTACGCTTTGGAAAAATTGTCTTGATTTAATTATTGCTCAGTACTCGTGTTCTCAGAAATGTCTATTACGAAACGCCTTTGGTAGAGTTTTCTAAGACGAATTTGAAAATGTACGGATGGTAATCATTTATTAAAGCTGGCCGAATGATTGCTACGCGTGTTTTACGAAGACGGACGCACCGGGACACCGCAGACACGATTTATGTTCTCATTAATACATTTCGTCCGTCCGTGTGAAAGTTTAAATTATAGCTCTAACGCTAGTAGGATGCCGTGCAGTACATAAAAATTCTGAGATTTCTTCAAATAAAAAAAAAAAATAAAAAACCATCGAACGTGGCTCTAGCAAAATACCAAACATATTGTACGCGTTTAGAATGAAGTGTTACATAAAAACGATAAATAATGTTTTGTAAACGATTTTATTTTATATTCGTTATGGTTATTATTTTTCGTTTAATGCGTTAAAAGCGAGTTATTTTACGAAAAGTACAATATCGGGTGTTATAAAATAAACGATCGTTCAGTTATAGCACAAAGACTGTTCTAAGTATCTAAGAAATCTACGATTCAGTTTTCCTTTGTACAAGTTATTCTGTTTCTTCCTTTATAAACAAACGTCTAAAAGTACTAGTAAAGTTGTATATGTGTAATATAATATTTAAACAATCATGTAAACTTTTTCAAGAAATAAACGATTTTCTTCGTTGTATAGTTATATTTATGATTTATTTGGATATAACTTATTAATATAACTAATTGGAATAACACGTACTAACGTTCAATATTTTCTAAATTGTTTTTATTCGTCTTCAAAATTATATTTCTTATTCCGTCCTGTATACGAATACAATGCTAACTACCCATCTATATGATAATGCATAGTTTATGCGAATTAAATAACATATATCAGATGTAGGAATAAAAGTTGTCTGTCTTGCGACATTGTAAGGCAATAAAGATAATACTGACAATAAAAGACTTAAATAAGTGGGTCGGATTTCGAAAATTCCGTGTTAACGAATGTAAGTTTAAAGCGCAATACAAATTTGTTTACAAAAAAAAGAGTACATAAACGGCAAAAAGTTAGAAAAATGATGATGTTATAGTAAAGGACGGTATTATGTCGTTCTGGAGTTAGTTTATTTATTTTTTTAAAATTAGAAAACAAATTTTAATGTTTTGTAATTTCAATTTGTATAATTGAGTTATTTACATTCTTTTAGAGCCTCATTTATATTTAATAAATGTATAATTAAAAATGAATTTTTTTAATATAAAATAGTATTATTTTTATTGAAACATAACAAAGTTCAGTTTTATATAAAAAGAAAAATATATAATTTAACTTGAAAATAATTATGAAAATTAAGTGAATAATAATTTCATAGTAAATACATATAATTATATAACTACCATCATTTTTTTCATAATTTAAATAATATTTTATGCTACAAAAGTTGTTAAATGGCGTTAAAACATAATTGCTCTCAGCTCGGTAGTCGAGGTCAGTGCAGAGCAGTTCAAAGCAGACACGAGCAGTTGGCACTGGCTGTCAGTCTAGCAGGGGAGACTTTTCCACACGGAAGTAACGAGTTTTCCTAGTCTACTCGTGCATTAGAAGGAAGTTTCTCCAGAAGACGTGTCTTTCGTCGAGGGGGCAGAGGAGTCTCTCACCAGTGCAAGTTCACTGCACCTGACGACGTTTCAGCCACGAGCCATCAACAATCTTCAATAAGTCGGTATTCCGAAGGACCAGTCCAGCCTTTTGTCACCAATTTTCTTGCGTCTTTGTTCTTTTAACATTTGTCGGTGAATTCGTGAAACGAAGGCACTGACCCAACCTTTTTCCTCATATCTCTGCATAACTCCTTGTGTATTTAGATCAAAGAAGCCAAGCACAGTCGGCTGGGTAACAAATTACGATTCTGTTTATCTAACAGTCGATACTGATTATTTCAAATATTCTGACTATATTTGAATAACCAACACATCATAATTACGTTCCTGAATAATTTTCATATTCACCACCTCGAAAAAGTGAACTATAATAATTCATTAAACTCCTCCTGTCACCATTTCACCTATCACCCAGGTTTCCTAATTATTTCTTTTCTCTTCCAAAATACATTCCTTTACCCTCCTATGCCTGTCTTTTATCGTTATCTTTCTTTTCTTTTATTATTTTTTGAGATATTACAAATATTTGAAGTAAATATACGAAATGTAGGTTGAACACATTTTTTTTTTACTATATAAAATTTACTATATTATTTTATCGACGTAAAATCAATATCTTCCAATACGAGTATACAGAATCTAATTTTAGAATATAGTGAAATATTATCATCAAATGGGCTTAATTGTATAAATAAATAAATTTGCTAGTAATAAAAAAAAACACTATTGATTTTATATAGGTATAACTTATCAAATAATAAAAAATGAAAAGAATTACGAGATCATACAAATTTATTTGAAATTATTTAAACCTTTTCATAGATATATTATATTCGTAAAAAATAGTATACATATCTACCAATATTGAAAAAATAATTTCAGGAGATACGTCTTTATTTTCAGCTATGAACATTATTAAGAATTATATTATTCAATCAATGGATTATAAAATTTATATACTATTGGAGAGATACATAAGTCGGGAAATCGAAAAACTTTTATTTTTATGCTTTTTACGATTGGTTTTATTAATATATTACTCATTTATTTTATAATATGAAACTATATAAAAATTCATAAAAGATATCAAACCGTTTACTGAAATATCAAATAGATCTTAATAAAATACTCTTCTCTATAATTTCATAAGTAAAAAAATTATTATTATTTATAGTAATACAAGTTTAATGACTTGGTTATATTATTACCTTATTATTATTCTTAATTATTTTATTATATTTGCATTAATTATTCACTTTTATTGTAAAACAATATAATTTTTTTAATTTTTAAACGAATCTGTTAATATAAATCTCAATTTTAAAAATTATCTGTATCTTTCCAAAACTTAAAAAATCTTCTATTTTGACATTGATAAAGTACTAAAATACTTTAACGTAAGTTTAAACACGGGTTTTATATGACATTTATTCTTTGTAGTGTATCTCGGTAATCTATTTTGATTTCAATGAAAATATGATAATAAATTATATATATAATAGTACAATATAACTATGAAAAATATTATATATATATATATTTATTTATTTATTTATGTACTATTGGGTTTCATAACAATATGTAGATTTTATATATTATAAGATATTAATGTTTCATATTTTAAGTCAAATATTCTTATTTTTGTAATAGATAGGAGTAAATTTTATCTAAGCTCTGTTTAGACAAGTGATTAAGTATTGTAAAATATAAATTGAATTGTTCAATTCTGGTGTAGACTAGCAATAGATTGAAATTTTATGGAGCATTGAATTTCTCTGAGGAGTATTTTCAACAAATTTATCCGATTCACCAAATGATGCCAAATTATTAATTTAATTATTCGTCTAAGAATTCACACTTTTCTCTTAGGTTATACATGTATACACATATATCATTCAAATAATACGTATTTAGAATACTGACAATTATTGTTTTAGTATTTTTCTCAAAAAAAAAATTAACACTACTTTTCAAAAATATTTAAATCCGTTATTGTTTACATTGTTCTTATCGAATTTATTATTATTCGTTTTATCATTAACTCATTTTGAACCTATAATGTAAATATATTTATTGATATATGTGTTTTGCTTTATATTAGTACAAATGTTGTAAAGTCTAGTTAATTATCATTAGAAGATATTTAATATACAATTTTCTTATTTAGTATTCATATTGGTCAAATTATTTGACAGAATCGAATAGTTATGGAAAACCATTATAATGTTCATATTTTTGGATATGCGCTTGCCAAATATTAATTTTTCACATTCAATTACGTTCTTATGAGAAATGTTAGATTTAAATTTTGAAAGAAATACACTTTTTAAAGTTATTTTAGAATAAAAGATTTAATATTAAACCTTCAACCATTTATAGATATTTTGGGAATTGTTGATAAAGTAACTAAAACAGTTAAACTAATTATTTAGAGCTTGAATATTTTCTCTTGATTAAATGGCTCTAGTTAAGAACTACGTTATTTTATTAATTGTCCATGTCAAATACGAAAACGTGTCACAGCCGTTTCCTCGACTTTACCCTCTTAAACGTTCGTTATATAAAATTGAACGTTCAATTAAATAAACAATAAATATGTACTCTGTTGAAATATATATTCTATGAAAATATTTCCAGCCAATTTTCGCGTTGGTTATGGACACGATATTACTCGTATAGCCACTCGAGTGAAATTAAATATATTAAATGATGTTATTATTAAGTTCCGGTGATAGGCTTTTGTTTTTATAAGCGTATAATAGTTGTAATGTCAACATTTCCGACGTTATCAAATATCATTCACAAGAGAAAATATTTAGAAAAAAATTATTAACTTTTGGAATGACGAAATTGACATTCATCAAACGTTTGTGGTTAGTGAATTTATCCGTCCAAGTTCATTTTAAAATATAAAATTATTTGAATACTTACATATATTTTAACTGATCGATTGACGAATCCCATTCCTGATTCACTTTGGATAAATAATAAACTCATTTTGTTCTAATGGTTTTTGTTGAAATAAATATTTAGGTTCTATAAATTTTATTCATCAGATATAGATAAAATGTGTGGCCTATTTCAGTTTATTTTATATTATTATTTGTAAAAATTCGGTTCGATCATTACAATTATAGTCATTTTTTTGGCAGTCTATTTAAAAAGAAATTCGTCCGGCCCCAATCGGTCCTAGCCTAAATTTTAAGCGTCTATATTATTATATAATTTTATTTACAATTGTTATATGCTAAATTATATCACATAACATTATGTATTTTTTAACTAAGATAATATGTTTTTAAGTTTCGTGTGTTTTCGAATTTTTAGCAATTCGGTTCTAATCGCTACTTTTTTTTCGGTTCTTTATATTTTAAACCATAATGGAACCATTGTCTCCTGTTTTATAGTTTTTTTTAACAGTTTGATCCAGTTTTTGTCTGAGTTAAACTTTATTGGTCGCCTCCGGTCTATGTAAGAACGGAACACACCGATGCTTTTACAGCAAATTCGAGTAAGATATTAAAAATATTTAGTCGCTGGATCGATGAACGCACGGCGCTTCAAAAAGGCAACTCTGCTACACCTGCGCGCTGCGAATCAAGCGTTCGTATACACAATGATAGAATTAGTATAACCACTACGGCGTAGTTTAAAGTTACGTATATCCGTTTTTCTTTTTTGGTAATCTATGGCGAAACGTTTACTGTTACGAAAATTAGTATATTGAAGTTTAATAAAATACGTATACAAATTATTTATATTAGCTAAGATTAATGTGAATCAACAAAACAACAGTAAAACCGATGATCATAAATTCGTACAATCGAGTGATTTCCTGAATTTCTAATACCCAAATCGGTTTATTTTCAGATATATACTTTTACTAAAAAGAGTGATTTGCAATTATAATAACAATATTTTTTTTGTTAGAATCTATGTCAAAGATTTAATCCTAGTTTTAATTAATTTACATATTTTATAGGCTTTTTGATAAAATAAACGAGAATTTATTATTACTTTATGGAATAGTAAATTATTAATTGTTTAATACCCCGCAAAAGCATACATAAATTAAAAGCTATATATATATATATATATATATATATATATAAATCGTGAAAAATAAACGACACATAATACTCATTTATATTTATAATGAAAAAGAAAAATGGTAAAACCTTGTTTTATTGTATATAATGAACAATTTTAAATAATATGATTAGCGAAATAAATAGATCTTTTGCGGGTTTTTTATTTTACAGAGACAACAATTTATTAATGAAAATATGAATCCTATAAATGCAATATATTCTTATATTAATACATTAAATTTTGGCGAAACGTCTTATACACATCTTATATTTCGTATATGCAATTATTTTTGTGGTTCGATTATTAAATAAACAAAATCGTCAATAAGTTTTCGAATTTAAATTAATATTACTGAAAAAGAAACATGTAAAATTAATTTTTCTACAACCGCTTCATCTGTTTATAATATATTTAATTGAATTATTATAGATTTATACCATTCAAAATGTATATAAATATATATATATATATATATATATATATCGCTTATTTTATGCACGTGTTATAAATAAAAATTTAATACTACAATTTAATAAGATTTTACGTTGCCACAATACCAGATTTACAACCCTTGACCTTCAAATAATTCTTAACCACAAAATATGATAATCATACATGTGTAGAATTGGTCATATATATATA
>JAIPRN010002210.1:0-33357 GCA_025469175.1 Geopemphigus sp. TES_GeoC_2020
CATCCGCGTGCCCCGTTTGTTTCGGGTATCCGGCAGACAGTGCGCGTTCGGTGCCGGCGTCGTCGGCGGGTCGTTCCGCCGTTTGTTGACCGCCGGTCGCATCTTCGGGCCCTTCGTCGTAGTCGGCCGGGCGTCGGTGCCGGGTTGGGTGTCCTAAACGGGTGACCCATCGTACCACCCGTCGGACGGTCGACGCCGTAACGGGTCAGTCCCGTCGTGTCGTATATCGGTCCCGGGCTCAGCTCCACGGTCTGTTCGCCTAACCCATATGTATAATATGATCCTTCCGACCCATTCTCCATATACTCACTTTGTGTTTATACTTTCCCTGTACGGTGTAAGCGGGATTTCTCTTTACGGTAGGATCCGTGACGCCGATCGTAGTCTTAATTTCGTAGGCCGCCTGTCCCGGTCCCTCCGTTTTCGTAATATTGCGATCGAGCCGTAACATTTTGTTATTAAAAGTTATCGAGCAGCAAGCGGTGACGTTTTTCCGGTACGACCGAGCTTTATTGGTCACGTGGGAACGTTAATACTAACGAAGTATTAAAAATTAAATTAATTAAACGTCGCTACGGTAATATATATATATTGTATAGGTGCCAGTTTATAATTGGCGGTTTGTTTTGACGTTTCGGTCGTTTCGCGAAACGAAATCGCGGCAAAACGACGACCGTCAATGGTGTTCACACGGGAGAAGACGCCCGCGAAGACAGACATCCCGGTTGCGGGCACGTGTATATTATCATCCGCCATACAGTAGATCCGAACGGAACGCCGTCGAAATACGTCGTACCGAGTTCGAATATTCGTCTATTAGCTCGACGTAAAATACGCGTCCGGGGACAACTTCGCGTTACCGCGCGTGTATTAATATTAACGAGAGCGTCACACGAGAGCGTCACACGAGTACGAGACCCGTCGGTATCGCGACGTATTAGACGTGACCGCCGCGTGCGTTTTGTGTATTGTACGTGAACGCGGCGCCGGCATCGGTTGTCGACAGTCCGGGAAAACGGACCGAAAAAAGCGATAATCGTACGCGTAAACTCGGGCCCGGTACGGTACACGTTCGTGCAAAAGTCGACGGATCCGCGTCTTAGGGGTGGCCGTGTGTTCGCGCACGCGCGTCAACGCGTAATGTACGTGGAGACGGTCTTTTCGACGTCGGAAATCTCAAAATAGGGAACCGAACCGAAATTTCATTTTCGCGGGTTTCGTATAACTCGTTTAAACGACGAAAAAAAAATATCGTCCTTAACCCGTTTAACGTTACCGTTAACTTTTCTCGAAAAGCTCCGTAATAGGTACGCGTAACGAATAACGTCTTAAAAGCCGCCACCATATCCGTACTGCGACGCAATAAAATACGCTTTATTCGCGGACAAACAACATCTATATATATATATATATTACTTATCACTTATAAATACGATAATATATACGTATATATTTCTTTTTATAACGATACGCGCGGTGTTTCGATACTTTAAACCACCCGTATTTTTATACTCGAGGGGATAAAATGGTTTCGGTGTACTCGCGCGATAAAGAATAAGGTTCCCGCAAGCGTCCGACGTGCTTAAGCCCGAGAATTTCGCTTAAAAATAATATAACGCCGGGCCCGCCGCTCTAGTTTAAATAAATAACGTTAATAACGTTTTAAATAAAACGTCGGATTTGCCGATCGTGTATGTTGACATGTGCCAATTGCGGAATGTTCGTTCTCCCACATCTCGAGTTGCGAAGCACTATGTCCCACGATACCGACGTAATCGGACCGCTACCGGGCGAGCGTTACGGGCCGCGTAATTACGTACCGAGTGCCTACAGCAGAAACGCGTTTTGTCCGCCAGACGTTTATGCCCGAAAACCACCGTCAATACGAAAAATATCTCACTCCCGACGACAAAGTCACCGTCCGCGGTTCGTGCCGCCCGTAAGTATTTTTTTACTCGCTATATTTCATTCGTCGGTACGTTCCGTAAACGAAACGGCGCCTATTCGCGATTTGTCCGCGCGTCCTCTACCGCCGTTCGTATTCCCGGCTAACGAAATTGCCCGCAAATATGAAAAATATCGTTTTCAAGCGTTCCAAATTTTCGATAGCTTCCGTCGTCGCTCGCGTCCGTTTACGTATACACGCGCCCGTCCACTTAGTAAATAGCTCGATGCGAACAACCGTACCGGCTAAACGACAACTTACGATATTCCAAAGTTCGAGTAATTTTTTTCCAGACACTTTCGGTAAACAAAATGGGCGGCCGATGAAAACGTCGTCGTTATTCCCCGCCGCGATTTTTCGGATTCGTTTAGCGCGACGATAAGTCGTCGTGTGTTTCGGCCGCGACAACGGCGTAATCCAAACACAATACGCGACGTAACGTTATTGTTGTTCGCCCGTTTTACGGGTGCCAGACATACACGTTTCCACGTGTTACTACTACTACGGCCGGGTGTATTCGAATTTTTAGATCCGGTCCTCCTGGCCGGTGGTCGGGTCGCCGAAGCCCTCGAAAACAATACGCGGTCGACGCGCGTTTTATCGATTTACGACGGGCCGTGCGCGGCGGGGTCCGCCGCGCACGATCTATGGAAATAAAATCCAACGGGATCTCGACAAGTCGAATAATAATAACGATAATAATAATATTTATGATATCCCGCTCGGAATCTCTCGTACCCGTCTGCAGCAGATTTATGCGTTCGTTCCCGTTTCGAGAAACCGATTTTCGTTTTTCGTTTCGTTTTTTTTTTCCCGAACCTCACGGCCGTCGCCGCCGCCACCACCTCCACCGCCGCCACTACCGACCATCGCCTCCCACCGAGCCGGCGGGCCCGCGAGTTATCGAGATTTTACCGGGCCCGTTATTTACGACGTCTCGGATTCCGTTTTACGGGCGCCGCGCGACAATTAAAGACGGACGCGTGTGGAAACGTACGCCGGGGAACGCGGCGACCGGTCGAACGTACCCCCGGCGAACGCCACCGCGGCCGTGGCAACAACGACGGCTTTCTCGAATTCGCCCCGTGACGATAACGGCCCGCTGTCGGAGAGACCAATGACCCGACCACATCGGCGCGTTCACGATTCGTCGAGCGCGCAAAAGGTATTGGGTTTACGCGACCTGTCGAAATTCGGACCGCGAACGGCTTTCGCGCGCTTATCGACGACCCGCGTGTCGTTTTACCGGGACGTATTTGCACGCGCGCGACAATCCGGAAACAGTTACTTCCGCTCGGCTTTATCGCGTCGGACGTAAATACTCGATTTAGTAGTCGGCGGGACACGGGCGATCCCGTGCAGTACGTGTTTTTTTTATGTAAATAGTACATTTACATAGGCATTTTTCATTTTCGGGGAGAAAATCTAACGAAATAACCGTCGAATTTTTACGCGGTTCTCGTCGGAAATACACGATTTCTCGGGCCCCTTTTCCCGACGTCGAAACCCTCCTCCCGTACAAAATTCGCTCGCTACTCGGGCCGACGTCGTGAACGATAAAACGTAAAATTACGTTTTTTATTCGTTTTTTTCGCGTCTAATCGCAGTACGTTTCGTGCGTACATCGTTGCAATTTTACGTCTTAAAGCCGGTAACCGTTTCATTTGGAGCGATTTCGGTTCAAGTCGAATAATTTAACCGACCGAAACGCGTACAAAATATAAACCGTTTCGAAGTTAAAAATTAGGTCGACCACCCGTTTCGTTATACGTACGATATCATTATTTATCACTGAAACGTAATATAACCAAGCGTACGTACCGCGTACGTTTGAAAATAAACTGGTTTTTTGTCTCCTTGGTACGTATTTACGAGTTTTATCGTTCGCGATCGTACATATCGACCACGGGCGTTGTACGACGATAATAATACAAACTACGGAAAGCGTTGTGTTTCGCGTGCCAGCGAGCTAGCTCGCGTTAACTAATTCTAGAGAGGCTTCTTCCGCGATAAATTCCAAATGCCGACTTATCGGTATGTCGACGATTCGTTCTCGGTACTCGATTAGTATACGTGTTCGTGTGTTGTTTTACGACGGAAGCGTTTCGATACGACCGGTAGTCGGCGGATTGTACGTAGACGGTCTACTACGATGGGACTGGGAACCGTATTTTGGAGCGGCGTCGTCCGACGTTGTCGTTAATTGGCCGGGAAGCGAGAGAACGGCGTCTTGGGGACCCCGGTCGATGTTTTTATCGTTTTTATTCGGTCTTTTTTTTCACCGAAGTACCTGTTTTTCAATCGTCCGACGCGTAATGTACCACACGCTACGCGACGTTAAATTACTTATAAACTTAATAAAAAAAAAAAACACCCGAACGACGGCCGGTCGGTTATGGACAACTAGTAAACACGGTACTTTTTTCGTTTCCGCCACAAATGTGTTTGCGGATGAGCCGTGCTTGTCTCGTACAATTTCAAAATTATAAACACACGCGCGCGCGTATATATATATATATATATACGTATACACACACACACCGCCTAATACGTTTTCCGTTTTTTAATATTATTTATAGCGTATACAGTGTGTGTGCGTGCGTCTTACGTTATAGCACGCGTGAGTTTGTTAACGAATCGTTCGGGGTGAAAAAACGGAATTTCGACAAAACGAAGTACACGGGTCACTTTATTTTTGACCGGCCATCGTTTTAAGATATTTCGAACGTTTTCAAATACCGGCAGAAAAATGCGCTCCCTTCATTAGTGGAGTAAACTGCGATTACTCATAACCGATTCTCGTAGTAATTATATTTTCCCGACAGTGTAATCGATCGAAATTGATGTTTCGAACTATTATCCGTTAAACGTTTGGAATTCAATTCGTAAAATAATCGCTGGAATTCGAACCGCTAGTGAACATACAATCGTGTCGATTTCGGGTCGTTAAAGAGATTGGGATCAATGGTCCGGACGGTAAAAGTAAACGAACGAAAAACGAGTAAAACAAAAACAATCCCGCTTACTGCGACGAAAGCGTACGTTTCATTTGCCGAATTTTCGACGTTGACCGTATCGCGGGAGTTGGTTCACCGGCGAAATGGCGAAATAAAAATTATCGTTCCTCCCCCCCCCCCATACGATCGTCGAGCAGTCTCCGCCGAAACGAAATCTACGTCGCAAACATGACGGTGGTACCGGAAAAAGAAATAAACCTTCGATTTTCTTCGTCGGTGCTAGCCTATCCCCCATTTAACGTACGCGACGTAAAAATCGCCGTCGGAAATCGCGCGTTTTTCGTTTTATCCGTCTCTCGGAAATTCCGTTTAACCGCCAGAAACAAAGAACGCTCACGGACACACGGGATCCACTCCGTATACCACGGGCTACTGTGACACGGCGCAGCGCGACGACGATACTTACCATATTACGGCCGACGTTCCCGTGTTTTTTTTTTTTTGCTTTTTTTATGTATATATTCGTCGGTTTGTGTTACGAACGGACGGGCATTAATACCTACCCTTCGGGACGCGGCTCGCGTTGCCGCGATAATGAGTATATAACAATATTATAAGTTATACGCAACGCACGCGCACGAAAAACAATTATCTTTAATATTTCGGTAAAAGGTATATATTAACGACGCTTTTACTTTATGGAACTCGGCGGTCGTGCCTAAACTGACGATTTTAAAGTCCATCTCGGTGCGCGCGCGTACAAGTATTATACGGCGTACGTTAATAATATAATAGTATGTAATACGCGCCGGAACCGGTCCCCGTCCGTTCGTGGGTGATACGTACGTACGTGTGTGTGTGTGTTTTATCTCGCCCCTCTCGCTCTTTTTATTATAACCGAACCGTAATAACCATCGTATTTAATAATGAACTATTAAATAATAAAACGAGGTGTACCGAAGGGAAAACAATTATAAACGTCAGATCGTCGACGTTTGGTCCAGCGGCGGCCCGGAGGCCTCGGAGTTCTATACGCGTACGTAATATACGTGTATATACACACACACACATATATATACGTTTTCTTTTCTCGTTTTTTTTTTTACGACGATTTCTTTCCGTGATTTTTTTTTCGATTTTTTTTTTTTTTTTAATAGCCGAACGTGTTCTTTTATTGAAGTCTAAAAGCGCGTATTATTATTATTATTATCGTAACGTATGTGTGTACACCGATATTTTTCGTCTCCCCTTAATTTCCGTAGGTGGGCCGCCGCCGATGGGATGAGCGATATAGACACTACACGTACTTAAACATATAACGGCGCGCGCGCGCGTGCGTGTGCTACGTTTTTAGTATCCGGAGACCGTATATTATAAATACAATAATATAATGGTCATATTTCTGTGAGTGTTCGAGAACAATAAAACAATAAATTCGTCGACTATGGCCTATATACGCACGCGTGTATATACGCATATATACCTTTTCTCGGACGTTATTAGACGTTCGATGTTATGGTGTTAAAGGACCACCGAAAAGTTAAGCGTCCGTTAAGTTTTTATTATTATTTCCATTGTCGGACTTTACGATTTTATATATATATATATATACGTGCGCGACCGAAATAACGAACGTTGTTTTTTTTTTTTAACGAACGCGTGATTTATTTCATTTTTTTAACGTCCGGACCGGTAAAAATAATAACGACGATAAAAAACGAATATCGGTTTTCGGTCGAACGTGAATGGGTTTTTTCGCGAACGTTAAGAAAGCGCAAACTACCGTCCAACGTTTATTCGGCGAAACACCGGACAGATATACCGCGACGAAAAACTCGTCTCTAGACGCGGAATTACGCGATCGGTTTGTCGGTTTTAGCGTTTTTACGTCGATAATTTTCGTTATTCCTCCAAAAATCGATTTCCACGTACCCACTTTAGTATTTATACGGCGTATTGGAAAATTCGAATATCCTCCCGAAATTTTTCGTTAGCCGAAAGATACGCCCGGTACTATTGTCGTCGCTATTGCCGAACGTGTATGGTAATGAAAAAACAAAAACGGTATATACACGCGACGAGTGTTACGGTATTAAGTTTTTCGAATAAACGTACGAAAAACAATAATAGCTACCGCTCACGTCCTAAACACGAATATAAAATAATACGCGCGTATTTACGGAATCCACTCTAGTTTTGTATTTTATAATCGTGTAACCGAGAGTACCGATACACTTTATTCGACGTGTTTCGATTGTACGGTTCCCCCGGCCCGCGCCTGTATATTCAGTATCGTTATTTCAAATCGTCAAAATTCGTATATTCGTGACATCTACATATCTGTCTATACGTACGTAGAGATTGCGACACGTCAAACGCGCCAAAACGTCGAATGTAATACAAAATGCATAATACATGCGCGTAATAAAACTATTATTATGTAAATGATACAAACGCAAACCGTATATGGGTTACTATTACTAGACGGTGTGTCAACAAAAATGTAGTCTCCCGTTTGTTTTGCCCGTCCCGTACGTCAACGTCGTTCGGATCGCGGCCGACGTATTCTCCCCGCCGCTGACCCGGCGGCGGAGGTGTTCGATTAAAATTATTTTTACCGTTCCGCTCGGAACGAACCGAAAACGAACGGGAAATCGGAAACCGTCGAAATCGTGTCGAACACGCACGGGGCTTTTCGCCGTCCGTTTTCGTTCCGCCGAACGATACACGGAGATTACGCCGGCGAAATACGCGGACGTTTTTACCGAAAACATACCGATGGCATTTTTTGGGGCTGATCGTACAAATATTCGGCGAGTCTTATTCCAGCTAGTTATACCGCGGTCGGACGTTCGATAATCGTCTTTTTAGCTATAAATTGTCGTCTACGCTTCCAGAGAACCCGGAAAATACGACGTTTCGTAAATTTCAAAAACCGTTAAATTTATCGTCGAAATTTCGATAAAAATACATTTTTCGTTATTTTTTTTTTTTGTAGAATTAACAAACGTAATTATTTGTACCCGAAACAACGGCCAAAGTGAAACGTACTATTGTACCTAACCGAACGTCGGCCAAGTATCGGACAATTTGGTCATTTTTCGTCGTAGAATCGACCACGAACAATATATAAACTCGTTACCGACGCCCTCAATTAGGGTGCCAGACTTTCGAAATTTAGACGCGTCGAACGGATTTTGAAAAAGTCGACGGTTTCCGTATTCGCCACAGTCACCGCGATACGCGTTGAACGGAAACGATACGCCCTCCCTAAATCGTGCGGGCGCGTTGAATATTATACGCGAACGACATCGACGGGTTTGCCGAGTAATACGAAAAGAACTACGTAGGCACACGGCACGTAATGAAATGGCGAACCGATGTTGATGTACCTCGGTAACCGCTTGTATTATCTCCGACGGATTCTTATCCGGTGAACGTGTACCACCGAGAGTCTTTCGAAATGACACGTCAGTGCGTCGGTGAGTCGCGCCGGTCGGCTCGTGCGTGCAAGTAGCTTACCTTTACTCGCCGCGGTATCCGCGCGACGACGTGAGCACGTAGAGCCGCCGCGGTGAAATGCACGGCGGCCATCGTCCGTACGCGAACACCTCCGTCAATCGGCGGCCCTTCGGAATCGCGCGAGTTATTACGACGCCGTCGACAACCGACACCACGTACCGTACAACGTTACCGCAGCCCTGTGGCGCCGTTGTTCGGATATATTTACGGGAAAAACAATTTCGAAATCCGAGTACGTTCCGGGCGCGAAATATTCGAGGGCCGTTTCGTTTTCATTTAAAACTGTATCCCGTCACGATTCGTAATTATCCTCGCGTCGTAATTAACCGTCATTTTGTCCGTACGTTCGATCATTCGCCCGATAATGCTAACGATCGTATAACATACACGCATTAGACGACGTACACACGCGCAGGCGATACAATGGTCCGGATTTATTAACGATAAATTAACGTTAAGATTTAGATAATGTTCGATTATATTTGTACCACGTCGTTTCGTATAGTACACTATTATTATTATTATTATTAGCGTATAATTATTACGATATTTTGTTCGTCGACGAGAAGAAATCGACTAAACATTTTCGTTTTAACGTTACATTAAAATTCCGTACGTACACGTGTACGTGTGTATATATATTTGAGTAGAGGCGTACGTCATAAACTTTGTGAAAAAAAATTCCGAGTACATTTTATCCGTTATTAATATTTAACGCGTATTTGTTTTTCGTAAAAAAAACCCCCCTTTGGTCCCGTTATGCACTATCGCGGGGATGTTGTTGACGTGCGTTAATGAGACCTCGGTATATGATAACACACACACACACACACACACACCCGCGCACGTTTCTATCGAAAAAAGAAATCAATAACACGCTTTTACGTAATATTCGGTAATAGGGAAAAAAAAATACCGAAAATTTTACGGAATATTTTTGGTTTATTATCTTTGAACTTTGCGAAAAAAGCGAAACGCTTTGGATTCGTAAAATGTATGAAATACCGCGAGGGTGGAAAACCTAATATCGCATAACCACCAAACCATAACATACTTTCGTCAACGATTCGAATTGTTCAACCTTAGATAACTTGTTTACGAATATCGCAAAATATGATATCGCGATAAATATATATACACACGCGTAAATTCTTTATTATTTTCGTTTTCGTCTTCTCGTAAACG
Organism: Geopemphigus sp. TES_GeoC_2020; assembly: GCA_025469175.1. Classification (NCBI taxonomy): domain Eukaryota; kingdom Metazoa; phylum Arthropoda; class Insecta; order Hemiptera; family Aphididae; genus Geopemphigus; species Geopemphigus sp. TES_GeoC_2020. Next base: position 9,610 of record JAIPRN010002210.1, read on the forward strand.
ATTCTCCCGCGCGCGTGTTATATTCATTCCGTTTTCGTACCAATCGCCTCTTTTCGATCGACGTCCCTGTAAAACGCCCAAAATACGATTACGCGTCAAATCGATCCGGGAGCGTTTATAGACACGCGGTAATTATTAACGAAAACAAAAACCGAAAAACGTCGACTGTAATTTACTTGGAAACGCCCGCGTTACGTACACGTTCCGATTATTTCGCACCGATCCGAACACGATCCACCGCATAGGACGATTCTATCGGCGAACCCCATACACTCTTGCTATTTGTACGTTTTCCGAGGACGCTTAGTAATCGTTTCGACGATCGGTCGACGACACCAACAGGGAACTGATCGGTGATCGTAATGAAATTTATAATACAAATAGATCACGAGGAATGTTTAACTTACTTTTCGCCGATAGCGCGTTTAACAATTTTTTATTAACCGATAACGCGACGTCGGTTTTATATCCTTTTAAATAATCGACGAAATGACGTTTTCCTCGTAATATTCGAATGGCGAAATTCGATTTTAGCCGAGTTAATCGTATTCGGTTCCCGAACGGTTTATAATAACCGAAATGTTACTCGGCGAGGAATTACGCGCGCCCGCTCTCGTTTACGTACCACCGGTGTCGTCATTATTATAGTCGACCGTTATTAATCGACCGAACGTGGTCGGCGCGAGATTTATTATGTATTGTGTTACGTACACGCGCGTCCGGTAAGTACGCCGGGCGGTTTTGGTTCGTATTAAGTACACTATTAAAACGTATATTATTCGGTTTCGGTCTGTCAGAAAATCGACGAAGAAACGTTTTTTTCCCCCTTCCTTTTTCATTTCAATCCGTCCGACAATCGTGCGTTGTTGCGCAGGGTGGTCTCGATATATATTCATCTGAGTTTTCATAATAAATACACACACACACACACATAGGACCCATAAATCTGAAAGCATCGACTGTGAATTATATCGTTATTATATTCGACCGCCGCCGTACAGTTCACGTCGGCGAACACGCGCGTTATTACGTGTTGTGTATGGAGGTTTTTTTTTTTTTATTTCGTTTATAACCGTTCTAAAAACCGTATTGAAACGATAACTCTCGGTCGATGTACCTTCCGCGCGCGCCGATAAATTACGAGCGATCGCTTAAGATTTATTTATCGTTACGGCCGTTGATTAATATCGATGTCCGGAACGAATAATTATCGACCGTTATTTTCGTCGTTCGTTTCGAGCGAAAAAAAACGAAAATACCCATGGCGTCTCGTTCGATAATATTCACGCGAATTACGTGCCCGAAGACGTTCCCTCTCTCTCTCTCTCTCTCTCTCTCTCTCTCTCGTGTTCTACGATAACGCGTATTCGTGGATTCAATTGAACGAGTATATTCGCTCGGGAAACTGAGAAAAACAGCGACAACGAGACGCGTACCCGCGTAATTATCCCGACTAATATTCGCCGGCGGGCTCGCGAACTTTTCGAACTCTCTGATAGGTTACGCGTTACACGGTCGACGAAATAATGGGCGGCGGCCGATGAAATGTCGTAGTGAAACGCCTAGTGTCGCCGTTCGAACTCCTATAAACGACATCGATCGGTCCGAGCGCCGAAATCGTTGACGGTGGTACAACGTAAAATGTCGTCGGTCGTTCATCGCGTTCGTCCCTCTCGAAGGCTCGACGCCACTTTCGTTCGGTTACGGAAAAAGGGGCAATAAACGCGTCCGTTTACGAGCGGCTTCCGACGTCTTTCGTTTCCATTTCTTTTCCTCGTACGTAACGTAACATTCGGTCTCGTCCGCGGACCGACCGTCGACGGGTGCGGCCGTACGTACGACACGGGTTCGCTAATCGATAGCGGACAATACAGTACACGGTCCATTCGGTAACGATTTACGGATAAAAAAAAAACGTATAATAAAGACTCGCCTTTGTCGTACAACGTTTGCGGTCTGTTTCACCGACACAATCAGAACGGTACACGGAGGAAAGACAATCCCGGGAACGTATTCGTTTTGTTCGACTCGAAATTTTCGTGGATTCCGCGAAGTTCTCGCCCTGTGTTGTCGTCCCACTTACGGTATATTCGCCGTCGGCGTTCAACGGGACATTCGCCGACCATTTGTTCGACGCTCCGACGTTGGCCAAATCTAACCGTCATTACGGTTTTGTGTCCGTGAATTCGAAATCCGTCCGTCCCTTTAATTTATCGGATCACGTCGACGTCGATGTAGCGTCGTGGCCGAAGTTTGTGAACCGGTAGCGTTGGCGTCGACCGGGACAAGAGACGGGAGCATTTTGGAACATCGGCGCCGACAGATTCGATACGAAACGCGACGTTTCACCGGAACGAACGCCGACAGTTTTGTCAAAATAGTAGTGACCGATTGGTCCACGTACTGCGGAACGCGTTGCCGGTGCATGGTACACGACGGGCCGTGATCGGCGAACGTACACGTAACAGTACTGCGACCGGAGTGGTAAAGGGTAGCGGTGATTTTGAGGTTGCGCCTATCGTTTCCGCGCGATAAAATACGCTTATGTTCGATTAGGCGACGGATTTGAGTGGCGCGACGCGGTGAAAGGGACGACGGGTGGGACGGCGATTAATATTTACGCGATATTAATAATTCATAATAATATACAAATATACGGTACGTACGAAAGGGATTGCCGTAATCGTGCGCCGAGTCAAACTTTTAAACGACACCGAGCGCCCGTCGTATGTAAAGCGAAGGTACGCCCGCGCGTACGTGTGTGTGTGTAAATTGCGTGTCACCGACACCGGTGCGGTGTACATTATAATAATTTATATAGGCCTTCGCCACCGACGTCTTCGTCGGTGCAGATCGGCGCAGACTGCGCGGCGGCCGTGTGCGTACAATCGGAGTGCATTATTAATTTTAAGCCGTCTGCGTGTACGTGTTTCCGAAGCTATTGCCGCTGTGGCGTGGACCCTCGCACGGGATTCCATGTAATCCTGCGAGATACACGTCTTCCCGGCCCCGACGAATAACGGCGCCTAATTAAACGACGACGAAACGGATCAAACCGAACGAGTATTACGCACACGCGACCGTGCGTCGTTCGTTCCGCCGTGAGGACGTAACGAGTTTACGAAAACCGTGACTAACAGAGAGAGAGAGAGAAGGACAGAAATAATCTGGAATCGATCGACGGCGAATTTTTCCTTTGTGGTTACTACGATCGCTCTTAGTGCTTCGCCGTCTCGTACAACATTCGGGCCGATTCGGCGATCCCCCTAGGGGTGTAATACGATGGCGGTTAGGTAGCTGCCGACGTCTCTTACGTATTTTTGCCTTCGCGTTGTAATACGCGCCCAGCGAGCTAAATCCACTACCGATTATTTCGAAAAGAACTTTCGGCTTACGTTCCGAACGACGTAGACGTTAGTTTCGAAACCAACGTTTACCGTCGGGTACGTTCGAATCGCCGGCCGTTCGATCCAGTTGAAACGTTCCATCCGCGCGCACAGACGCGTACCGATTTCGAAATCGTGTTTCGGTTCCCGCCGACTCGTACGTACGCGCAACGCTGCCCGGGCGCGTTCGTCTTCCCGCCACGTCGTCGTTAACGCCAATTTTATTTGTGCGCCATCTCGGGCCGCGTAGCCAGGCCGTATCGTCGCGGGACCGGTTCCGTCCAATAATTATCGGGCGATCGTAACGATTATTGCGTGTCGCGACCCGTATTCTCGTCACGCCGTTTTAATTTGTCCGCTATTTGGTCGTCGACTAAAGAGGAACCGTATTGTGTACAAATAATAATAGCGCGCTATTCCCTGTACGCGTTTTTCTTACGACGAAAATCGTAAAAAAAAATAAACCGAAAACCTACCGGTTAGGTCGAACGTGATCGGATGGGAGGGGACACGCGGAACTAGCGTGTGTTCTTACGACGGGTGTTCAGGGACAGACGGACGCGCCGTTAAGAAAACGGCGTCTTTTGCGACCGACTCTCGGGAGACCTATTCAATTTGATCGCCGGGCGCCCGTAACCGTCGTCGACTACGACGTCGCGTCGGTGCGCAGGGCCGGACATCCGAATCGAACCGAAATAACCACGGCCATTAACCGACCGACTGAATAGGCCGATATTTACGTTGAGGCGCGTGGGCGGACGACGACACGCGATTATAAGTCGCCGAGAAGATTTATCGTAATATTGAACGGACGAAATGAATAGCGATAACGACGAAGCCGCCTATAAATAATTTCGCGCCTTTTATCGGTTAAGACCACAGCGGGAGCGACGCAGGTGGCCAAGTCCTTCGCGAAACACGTCCGAAATTAATCGCGCGTTCTTCGAAAATCGTCCGCCAGCAACAAAAACGAAATAATATCTCCTATCCTATTTTCTTCGCGTGAGATGGTACCCGCCCTTAAGTGAGATCCTGGCGTCTCGTCCGTTACGGTTTATTATTCATATATACAATTTACAATATTTACGTATATATATATACATACAGGCGTTAGTTTAAATGTTCTCCGTTGGCCAGATGAAAACGGAAAATGTCGACGTTTAACCTCTATCCGGACTGTCCGTTTACGTTTGATATTTCGACTTCGGTAAAACGGACGGGAAACGGTCTTTTTCGTTCTATTAAGAAAAGAAAAATTGAAATTTCGAAACGAACGCGAACGGCGCACGCATTCAAACGCGCCTGAATTCGTACAGTACCAAACGCTATAGAAGTTGGTTAAAAATAATTTTGGAAATTTCAAAAGCAGACGTCTATGTCAATATTTTCGAAAAGAACGGTTCATGAATAAAACATGCGCAAATAACGCGGAGTTGTAATATTTTTACAAAATATAAAAATAATATTGGTATATTCAATGTAAGCTAAAAAGTTTTAGTTTTTATAGTATTTATTTTGATATCAAAAGTTTTTTTTTATAGTTTTCGCTTTGTATATACATACTTAATATTTCGCGAATACGTTTCTTTTGTTTTGAAATTGACGATTTAAGTGAAAAATGTTAAATTGCGTTACCGACGGTTCTATTATGTAAAAACGCGAAGAAAATTCGACAGCGCGAAAAGCCGAACGGCTCTGGCAAGTTTGGTTCGCATAATTAATTTAACGACGCGACGTTAAATAAAACGTTATACGTATCCTATAGAGATATTTGATTTTACAACGTTTTATTGATTTCCGAGCGACGCATCAAATAACGATTTGCCAAAGTGATTTACAACTCTCGACTACTACTAATTCGATTTAAATATTTTTAAAATACAATTATAGGGATATTTTTCGGAAATAATTAAAATATTCTACGAAACTTTAATCGACATTTTCGGAATACCGAACACGTTTTATGTATAAAATGTAAAAATAAAACTCGTTTTGTACAACTTTCTTAATTATCGATTTAGGCATTTTTTAGCGTTTTAAATACGCAGTACTTTTTTCGAAATAACGGTCGCCGAATATTTAGTAAGCGAATACCGTAAAACCGGATAAGAAGATACGCTTTTGATCTTTACAGCGTTTCAAAATCGCGACCGTTGGGTTAAACAATACGTCCAAATAGTAATTAAAAAAAGTTTTCGAAATAACTTTTATTAGAAATCTTTTTCGAATTTCTTTTCCTCGTTTCCGTTCACTCTCAATAGAAAAACACGTAATTATTATTTCGTTAATTAAATCATTTCGCCGAGCGAACAGGTGCTAGAAAAGGATTTCGATACATCTTTAAATATATCGATTTATTATTATGGTACTAAAATGTATTAAGCGTACACGTACTTAGTATGCCGACATATTTGTGCGAATATTCTTTTTTATTTTGAAACGGTTACTTTCACGTTTTGTCGCCTTTACTTATGTTTCGTTTTACGATAACTTTGTACATTTTAAAAAGAAAACCTATAGCGAATTCATTAATGTGTCGGAATATTAAAAACAGTTTCGCAATTTTCTCGTTAGAATCCGATTATGTGTGCCGTTAGTAGTTCATCGACGAGTTGCCATTCAAATGTTCAATAATTCAAAGATAGACGAAGGAACGTTCCGAAAATAGTAAATTTAAAAATACGCGTCTTCCGCGCGATATTATAATATTCGTAAAGTACGCGCGTAAAAAAACGTTATAGTCGATTTATTGACCAACGGCAAAAAAACAGGAACACAACGAAACGGTCGAACGGCAATAAACCGGGCTCCCCCGTTAAAAATAACGAGTCGATTCAGCCATATCGATAAAGTCTCGAATCGCGCGAATTTTCGATTTTTTGGGTTATCTTTGTTTTTTTTTCGATTTTCCGGTGATTTCGTGTACGCGCACGCACGGTCATCGATTCGAAACGCGGCCCGACTATATAACGTCGTTATTGTATTTCGAGGAGAAATTACGCCTCCGAACCGCCATCGTCGCGTGGTCACTACTACAAACGTACTCGGCGTTCCGTTTCAACCACTGAACAAATATGGACCGTTACGTACGTACGTCCGAATTGTCGATAGAAAACGATAATCGTCGCTATAAATGTGGACGGTTTGTGACAAAAACGTTCGGGTTTTTAAAAAAATGAAAAAACGGTCCACAAACAACACGCGTACGATACGGCTGTACAATGACGAGTATTCGATAATATATATATATATATCGTTCCGTCGGGACACGGGGACCCGTCGACCGCGATTTTCTACCAAACAGACCTGCACAGCCTCTGCTCGTCGACCGTAATTTTACACGCCCTTGCCGTTCTCCGTCCGAGCACCGCCGGTGCGCACGCTCCGGCGCGAATATAACGTAACAACGCCGCGAGTAGTTTAAATTCGACGATAGAAACCGGGCGGAACGAATCGATAAGAACTCGCGTGGAAAACGTACGTTATTATATTACCGAGACCCGGGACACACGGCCGATAACGCAGAGGTACGCTGCCCATTAATCGGTTCGGACCGATGTCGAAGACGTGTCCTTGGAAATCGAAATCGATAAAAATCAGTGGCGCCGTGTATACGAACGTTACAGACACCGCGCAGTGTCAGCCCGCTGATCGAATATATATATAATATACATATGTGTGTGTGTGTGTGTGTGTGTACGGATTACGACAATCGATTATAAATTTCAAAACGATTATATATATATCTTTCTTTTTGTTTCGAAAGATAAACCGAAAACGTGTAAAGAATTGTTTTTCCCCGATATTTATATATATATAGACGTTATCGTATTTTATACAATATACTCTTTTTCAATATTTATTCGCAATCGTATCGGATGAATAATGCATTTATATAAATGCCGTTGAATATGATTTTTTTTTCGCTGACCCATATAAATCGCGTATAACGAAATGCGTGAGCGGATCAGTGCCGTAGAACTTATACGGAAGGTAAATAATACCGTTATACTTAAAACGTTTCCAAAGTAACGTTCGCGTGTATAATATTTTTACACTTTCCACCGATCTTACCTCGGAACGAAACCATTGGCGCGTTCGACTTTATACAATGTGTGTGTGTGTGTGTGTGTGTGTGAGGCGGATGCGTATTAGCAATGACGTTTTATCACGTTCGGTTGGTTTATTAATTTCTGAATATTCCAAATAAATCGACTTCCTTTCGCAAAATCTCTTGACACTTTTAATCGCATTAATATCGCTAATGGATAACGTGCTAAATTATTTACGAGATACAATTTTCGCGAAAACTTGATTTTCAGTGGACGAAGGATGTTTCTATCGACCTCCCGGGAACAATCGTTTTCATTTAAACTCCACGAATAATATGGCCGTCGAATATACGGTGAATAATAATATCCGAATATCCGCGTAAACAGGCCGGTAAACTCTTAACGCATAGTTTTCAAAAACAATGTTTGAATTTCGCGTTCCGACGATATCGTCGTTTAAAACTTCTGGATGGGGGGAGGGGGAAGATTGAAAATTCGAACAACATTATTTCGACATTTTTCGACGGGCAATTACGCGCGAAAGCCCAAATGAGGGCGCGTAACGCGGCTAGGTAAAGAATCGAATTTATACGTGGATCGTGTGAAAATCAAAAAAACGTCGTCACGACGAGACGGAGCGTATATACGACACGGTCATCTCCCCGGCACTATAGCACGCCCTTGGATCGAACGGAAGACGACGACGAGCACGACAAATCCGGTTAGTGTTTCCGGCAAACTCGGTATTGAACTCGTCCTTTTGTATTACAACTCCGCAGTTAGGATAACGTTCTTGTGGACGATTAACAATGGCCCGTTTGCGTCGATCGTTCGAAACGTCGCCCGAAAATACGTTGTCGTCTATACGAGGCCGTTCGTAATATACAACGGAACGCGACGATATTGTTCGTCGGCGTCCGGGAAACCGGTAACGGAATTCGTCGACGAAACGGTCGCGCGATCTGTGGGCGGCATTAGCCCGTCCGTTTTCTCTCGTGCGTCGATAATATTTTGTAAATGAAAACGATTCGGCCGAACGCGTCACAAAACCCGAGTTGGTCGTTAGTTCTAAATCGGTCGACCCGTTTTTTCCGACAATTGGCGGCGCGGAGTAGTCCCTGATCGTTACGGATACGAATTCAGCGAGTGTCCGAAACGTGTCGTCGACGGACGGACGCCGACTGACAGCAAACGACTACGGCCGACGTTAACACGCGCCGGGTAATAAGTTGGCGGGCCAACGGCCACGGGGTAATCCGTCCAGTCGAAAACGTTAATTACGACTTCCTTAACCCGTCATTGGCCTCGGTACCGCGTTTTTGTAATACAGCGACTGTACGCGGGGCGGCCGGCCCCCGATCGTCGTCATTGACCCCGCGGGAGCCTTGGGTGGTTCCATCGGCGCCGCACGCATTCGCGTACCCATTTATACGCGGCACCGGCGCCCGTGCCGAAATGAAATCATTACGGCCGGAATTGATTAAATTCGACACACGTAACGAATACCTACGCGCGTTTTTCGATTATCTTCGGTCGTCCGGTTCGTGTACGTACATAATATACGTAATGGCCGTCCACGGGTTTCCGGATCGTTTTAGATTTTCGTTCGACCGCTACTCTCTCGTCGTCGTCGATAACAACGCTCTCCTCTCCTCTTACCAACATCCCGCCGATTCCGCGCAATTTTTCGGGTTCCACGACGACCCGACCGTTACTGTCCCGAATTTGCGTGCGTGATTGTGCGCACCTTCGCTACGCCCGGCATTAATGGCCAGCAATAACGCGGTTAACGTACGACGAGAATTTGTTTTACGTATTTTTTTTGTGCCAAACACGATCGAAATTAAGTAAACGAATGCGTACACGAAACCGATACGTTTGAATGAACGCGAACGATAGCGCCCGTTCGTTATCACGGAAATACGAGGCCGATAAACTGTGGTACGTATTGTCAGCAGATCCACCGACGAAATTCGCGGTCGAAGTCAATTTTTAATCATCCGGTAAGTCGTCGTCGGTGCTCGGATTTTTTTTTTTAATACGTTCTCTAGAATTTTAATAAAACTAAACTAATTTATTTGTTTTTCCAGTCGACAAATGCCCGAAGAATATGGAACGATTACGAACTTTACGCGGCATTTATTTAAAACGAATTTTTCGGCCGTTCGTGTACATTTCGTCACGTCACGTTTCGATGTTATTAAACTTTCTGGCCGTAAACATCTGCCAGCGCGATTTATCGTCGCGAAATCAACCAGACGAGTTTATCGGTTACGCAATTTTTGAAACGTGTCCGGCGAACACTTGCCGGGGCTACATGGTCGACGACGACGTAGCGAGCTCGGATTATGTTTCTCAGCGGTCATCGAACAGAGCGTTGTCCCGTTCGCTCCCAACCCACTACCGATATTTTGGTCGTAACGCGAAACCAAAAACCGATATCAGCTACCGCGTTACGAGAGGAGAAACATTTACAATCAGGTTGTATTAGGTCCGCGCTCGACCGTTCTTCCGTGCGACTTTTGATCCGAGAATATTACCACGGCCCGTGGTCAGCGTACATTCAGAGTGGGGTGCCAATGTCGAGTGGCATGCGGACACGCTTTCGAGGACGGGTGGTACGTTCGCCGGGTTTTTCGGGTCCGACGAGTACCGAAACACGTAACGCGATATTAACGACAGTCGTAAGCGAGACGGTATCGTAACGGTTTTCGGTTAGTTCAACTACCGGACTTGTACCGCGCCGTTGTCGATCGTCTGGGAAATTCGGTAGTACGTGTAAAAACTTCGACTACCAATACTCGGCCCGAGTTCGGCGCCGTATTATTACGTACAGCCCTCGAGAATTTCCGGTCATTGTGCGGTCGAAGTCCGGCATTCGGGCGTTTGCGGAGCGACGGCGGTAAGAACCTAAACATTATCGGTGTCCGTGCCCGATTTCGAGACCGATACGTACATTGTGCGGCCAAATCGCGGTCGTGTTAACGACCGAACGCGTAAACTATTATTACGCGCGACGACCGATCAACGGGAACGCGTACCGTTAAAGCCTTTGTGAATGTAATAATTCGCCCGTCAGCGGCGCCGTAACTTTCGAATCGTACGAATTAAGAGCGCGCCGGGCAACGTCGCTCGGCTCCGGCCGATCCGTCAAAACGTTATTCGAGGCGCGCGCGCGCGCCGGGGAGGGGGTATTTATTTTCCAACCAACACCGTCGTCCCAACGGACGCGGTCGGATAATATCGAAGTTTTTTTGGAAACCCGCGGGGATCGAGCGTTAACGAATATCGCGAGAGTGCGCGGGTAATATTTGATACCGCCGCGCGTTGTAATTACGCCGATGCGGTCCCCGCAGCCGTCGCGTTTGTCCGTTCGAAAGGACGTCAGGAACGTTCGGTTTCCAATATTTATTTAACGCGATACACGCGAGTGTACCGTGACACGGACGGTTCGTACGTGCACGCGCGCTTACACAAACACCTCGCGCGTACCGGACTCGTACGGGACCACATATCGCGCCGGCCAGACGATGACACCAAAACGGAAAGGAATACGCCCGGGTGCCCGTCACGGCGCGACGTAACGATTTCACCATTAATAACGATCCTTCTTCTCCCCCACATCGATCTCCCGCGGAGAATTTATGATGTTAGGCCTATAATACGTCTGGGGCTTGTAATATACGCGCCACGATAATAATAATAATAATAATAATATACAGGCGCGGGTAGAGTGGTCCGTATTACGGACGGTCGATCTACCTCCACTTCGTTTAATATACGTTACGTGCGCGCCGTACGTATTATACTCGTCGTACCCCGTCGTCGTGGACCGCCGAGTGAAATGAGCGAATAACCATAAATAATAATAAAAAAAAAAACCTTTCGAATTACGAGACTACGGCCGAGATCGCCGTCCGTCGTTTCACTAATCTACAAAATCGATACTCCCCGTCCGTTATTTACGTACCGCCGCTTGTATTTCCGTAAACATATGCTTAATATATTTCGATTAACGGCACTATCGATCGTAATCGCGTTTCGTTTATAATTAACGTACTCGTGTGTACCGTCCGACGTGTGTTCTATGGTATACGAATTTCGTTTAACAAACAAAACTCGTCTGATCGAACCGGAATATTCGAAAATTACGTCGAATAGGACGGTTACGTACATTTCGAATATTATACGCGCATGTACGGAACGCTGAGATTTTAGAACGAACGCGATAATTCGGTTCTATAAATTGACCGACAGCGTACATTTATGGAAAACAAACGCAGCTCGTTGTTTACACATGTTCGTACGTTACGTCGCCTACCGAATATTATCGTATCGCATTACGACGACGTTCGACGCCTATTATCTACCGCCCGAAATTGTCGTTTTCCCGGTAGAAAACCTGTCTCGTCGTCGTCGCTTTACCACAATTCTCCCGGCCGAATTAATCGAATATCGGTACACGGTTCGTATATTCCGCGGCCGAAACTCCGCTCGGTATTCCATTTGGTCGTTCAGCGTTTTCGTATTGCGCGCCATTGTCCGACACAACCAACCGGAACACCGTTTTGAACGGTCAAACAATAACGACACGTAATCTATACGATTCGACAAATACGCGTTAAGACCGCGCGTATACGGCACAAGACGTTTCTATTAACTTTGTTGATACGTTATTATACGTCCGTTGACCAAACAAAGCGGGCGGCTTTGATCCGACTTCGATCGTTTTCTATCGTTAAAACGGTTCGTCGACCGTGAACGATGTAAAAATATCGGAACGCGCGTAAGCTCCGAAAGGCCAATAATTCGAAATGTCCAATAATTACGACGACAATTCTCGAAACTAAATTCGTCGTTAAACGACACGCTCGCGTACGCGTCATTTCCGAAACGGTTGTTTTTATGTACCGCGAAACACGAGCGGTTTTCGTAATTCGGTTAATTAATCGACTTATTAAACGGGCTCGCCGTTTTCGGGAACTCCGCGACGTAATTTCGTCGTATTACTGATTGCTATTCGTACTCGCCGGAAAACAAACAACCATCGCTCGTTCCGAATTTCGCCCACGTCGCCCCGTATTTTCCAACACGAATTGGTTAAGGATTTCGCGCTTTATACGCAACGCATTTACGTCAGACAACGTCGCGTTTTAAAAATATAACATTATTTTTCGCTTGACGGGAGGGAGGCGAGAATTTCTTTCTTACTTTTGTACCGCGCTAAAAACGGCAGGAAGTAATACGCGGGTCGTAATATTATAATTGGCTCGAAGCGTATATTTTCGTTCGAAGCGACTCGAGCGGACTAAAAAATATCAAATCCGAAAACTAATTAACGAACGCGGCGCACGGCCCATAACAAATGAACCGTCGCGTCGTCGTTTCGTATTCTACGAATACATTACCGTGTACGCGAGTACGCCTTTTTAGCGTCCCGGACGAAAATTAAAAAAATAAACCGACGACGACGACGAAAATACGTTCGAGAAACCGCGAAGTACGAAGGAAATTTTTTGTTTTTTTGTTTAATCGACCGGTCTCTCGTCAAGAGAATGAAAACTTGTCGGCGAAAATAGGTCTCGGGAAATTGTATACTAAACACTGCGGGAACGCTATCGTGCTTGCCAAAAACTATTCGATGACGGAAAATGCGCGTATATATTGTACACGCGAGCGGGCGCACTGTCTCCTCGCGACAGTTCGCCCGCGATTTCGGCTACGTAGCGTTTAAAAAGAAAAACTACGCGCACGTCGGGGCCTCGCGAACGTTTTCACCACGCTTTCTGTAAAAGCACGACGCGATCGAAGCGTCCGAGTTTTTTATTCCGGTCTCGTTTCGTATTTCCCGTGGCATTCGACGGCGACGTTTCTCGATCGATTTCTCCGTCGTATCAGAAACAATATTTACAAAACAAACGAACAGCCATACCGCCGTACTCGGCGCGTAATTCGTACACGCGCGCAGACAATTTTTTACATTCACCAGAGTCGTCCGGAATCGTTCGCGTCGTACGCGACGAGCGGTTTCAACGATTACGGTACTTTTCGTCGGTCGTTCGACCCGAAATCCACACTATCCGCGCGGACGGTTAGATATTCTGTATTGTTCGTTCGGAATGTTCGCGCCGTACGGCCAAAGTTCGTCCCGACACTAATCGCAAGCTGCCCGAGGCGTACCACCGATTCTCGATTTTGGAGCGCCGATCTTCACCACCCCCCTCTACCTAACGAACTTCCTCGCCAGAGTCGCGTACGAAATACACGCGTCCTGAAACGTGATGAAAGTTACCGGTCGACTTAACGGACCGTTGAATATACGTTAATCGGAGACTTACGTAGTATGTTCGTGTGCTATTGTTTATTCACGCACGCGCGCCCGCTCTCAATTCGTCGGTATTTCGTTTATTTTGTTTTTTGGCGTAGGAGACGAACAAAAACCATTAGAAAGCGCACCGTTGGATGACACAAACGCGCCGGCCGACCGGCCAAGGGACGGGCACCGAAAACCGTAAACTATATGTTTAGAATACGCGTTTTGCCTATAATTATTATCGGGCTGTCGCGTCATAATAATACGTGTAAAACGCGCGCGTATTTATTATATTATACAATTTCGACGGCGCGTCGTCGAGGCGTGCCCGAAAACGGATACAATGAGAACGAAACACGTATAATATAAAGCCGCTCCGCCCCGACGAAAAATCTGTGATAGATCAAACGCGTTTTGAAAAATGTGTGTGTATGTTACAGCTACGCGTTCACGCACGCACACACACACACACACACACACACACACATACATACATACACACACACGTAAACACGCGTATGGTATACGCGTCGAAAATATAACGCCCGGTAGGAGGAAATATCTGCGAGAACAGCAACAACGACAGCTACTACTGTTTTCAACCGTTTCGGCGCGAGCGGGGCTTTGAATATACACGCGAGCGCGTTTTCGCGCGTTCGTCCCGTATCTTTGTTATACCGTTACCGCGGTTCGACCACGGATTGTTTCGGGTGACCGGGTGTGGGCGTGGTCGAGCCGCGAAATTCGTCTCCATGGAAAACGGCGAAAACCGAAAGTGGCCAAAGTCCGCTCGTCGGACGTTCGCGATCGATTTTCGAAAAACGATCACATCGACGTCGATCCTAACGACGGACACGTCGTTCGCGGGCGATCCAAAAACTCGGAAACTCCGACGACGATCGTTATATTGTTACTTGGACGAACGAAATGTTTTACGGAACGCGAAGTTCTTTTCGTCGAGTAAAATCGCGTCGTTTCGGAATAAAATATTAATCGATCGACTAAATCGCTAGTTCCGTCGTTACACGTAACCGATCCATACACCAAAGAGACCGTCGCACGCGCACAAATTCGTCGATATTATTACGCGTAAATCGCGGTTGAAAGTGAATCGAAAACCGTCGCCGTCAAACGATTTCGAATCGGGCGGGATTCGCCCGGGGAAGTAGTATGGAACGCAATTCACTTCGTGCTAGTTTCGAAAATATTTATCGACGACGCGCGCGTTTCGCGTTTCGCAAATTTTTCGGATCCGTCCGACCTTGACGCGTTTCAAATCGATATTTATCGTTCGCCAAACAAATCCGTCCATGACGAAAACCGATCCACACCCCATATACTTGTACGTATGTAACCACATTGGTAGGTGCCCGCACGCGCGCAACCGTAAGTAAATCGACGGCGATTTGAAAACGAAATTCCGTCGCAGTTCTCCCGGGGCATACACGCATTTGCGCAACGGGTTCGCATGAAATCGCACGTAGTGATCGTTCTATTATTATTATTATTATTATTATTATCATCGTCGCGTACGGCGAACGAAATAACGTTTACCGCCGTCCGGTTTCGATGCGCGGTCGGTCGCGAACGTATCGTGGCGATTTTTACGCGGGGCCTGTACCAGGGTGTATGCCGATGCTTATCGAAATCGCCTCGAATTTGAATACGACATGCACGCCGCCGTGCCCGTTACACTGGCGCGCGTGCGCCGACTAGAGTGGTTTTTTTTTCCAGAACCTTACGTAACGTCTCGACCCGTGTCGGTACAACGACACCGGCGGCGGGCGTGCGTCATCCCGGCCGTTCGGTTTTACGGCGCGAATGTCGAAACGTCGCGTTCAATGGGGAGCTCGTGTTGAGGTATTTATAGAATAGTCCGAAATATTTCCGCGCGAGCGGTTAAAAAAATTCCGACCCGGTAGCTTTGGTAAACCAGATACGAACGACGCGAACAGTATTTTTACTGTCGATACGATAAAATTCGAAAACCGGAACCGATCTATCGTTAGCATATTAAACGTTCGGGTACCGCCCAAACGCGTAATTACGATGGCTCGTTTCAATTAAGTACCGGCCATATTGGTTTATAACTACCCGTTGGCGCAAACACCGTGCAAATCGGTCCAGGGAAACCCGCGCGCGCAGAACGAACCCGACAGGTTTCCCGCTACCAAAACGGTCGAGTTGCCGCGCGCGCCCATCCGCGTTCGCCGTTCGCGCCGAACAACCGCGTCGAAATCACTCGCCAAATCGTAGTCGCCTTTGTCGGGCGTCCGTCTCGTCGATTTAGTCAACGACCCCGTTCGACGCATTGTCGCGGCTTCGTTCCAATACTATCGGAAAAACACGCCACGCTCCATTTCCCTCCTCCCCGGGCCACCCGTTATCGTTCTCGGTCGTACCGTACGTTGTTATCGCCTACGTTGCGCCCGTAATCGGTTCCCGGGAACCCTTGACCGACGACTTATCGGATTCGAAAAAGATGACGTAACGGCCGTAACCTTACGGCGACGGAACGCCGATAATCGCCGCGGTTTTTTGTTTTTAACGCCAATATATTTCACGTACGCTTACGTCCCAATATTTAGTACACGACGTTATGTAATAACAATTATAATGGCCAAAGGCGGGCGCCGTTAACGAGCGAATAAGATAAGTTCGCGTTTCGAACTAGTTAATCGACGGCGCCGATTAACGGTGAGTGCGCAATCTCTGGTCCTGAGTTCGTCTTTGACTCGACTTTTCGACGAGTCCGAGTGTCACGAGTACTCGGTTATTTTTTGGATTCGGGCCCGTGTTCCGATCCCGTTTTCGTACGCGTACGTTCGATACGCGGTATTTGCGTATTCGTTAGCCGACTTTTCGATTGGTATCACTTCGTCGTGCCTTCCGTACAACCGACTTCGGTCCACCAGTTCTCCATTCCGACTAGAAACCGGGCAGTTAGGTTATTTAATAGAATTATTTAACCACGGGCCGCTCTGACGTATTCGAGTCGATTGTTTTCGTCGGCGGTTCGTTCGACAACCGTAGCTTGGCCGCTTGAGACGCGCGGAACACAAAATTTCACGTCGGTTGTTTCGTTCTGTCCGTGCGCGTTATTACGCGCAATAACCGGCTCGTCGAAATAACGATCGCGTCCATTGCAGCGGCGCAATGAGAATATTATGATAATTATTATTATAATATAGAGAATATTATGCCGACGAAAATGTACGCCATAAGAATTTGACAAAATAACGAAACCCGTCGAATTTGTCGGTTCGTACGTATTAGCCACGGAATATGATCGCGTGTGTCGTATACAACGCGAAGGAATTACCGAAATCCGAACTCGAAATAAACGTAAATTTAAAAAAAAAAGGAAACGTTATTACCACAAACGCGGGAACACATTATATATTACGTAAACTAGCCAAAAGACGCGTTTACAGTATATTCGTTGGTATTTTTTGTCAAATTGAAACCGAACGCGTCTATTTAATTACTTTCCAACGTCATTTCGAAAATGATCCATAATTTAATACACCGTACATTACGCGTGAACGATTCTGACGGGGGTTCGATCACGGGGGAAGGAGGGGGGGTACAACCGTGGAGTATCGATTTTTGATTCCGTTCGATTTCGTTGCGGCGTAGAATTCTAATGTAGCGGTAACGTAAAACGAAAAGACAACGAACAACCGCGACGATTTCGGGTTTTCGCATTGCCGTCATCTCCGGGCGGAGTGGTTTGCTCGCGACTTCGTCAAATGCCGTTCGGTCGATAAATTGCGCGGAACGGTTCGCTTTCGGCCGACGTTTCCGTGGCGTTGTTGGATTTTCGTTTTGGTTTACCGAGGAGGGAAACCGCGAAAAGAGCTTTATCGCGGATTCCGAGGAAGAAAACGAGACACGCACGCAATCGTACACGCGAGCGCGATTTTCGAAATTAAAAATAAACGTAAACAACAACGCGCCGGTTTTATTGTCATTTCTCTGTGCGAGGCCGTCGCCATCGTCCAGACCCAGATGCCGGTTGACGACATATTTGATGGGCTTAATTTTACGACCACTTGAGTCAATTAAGCTTGTACGACTATATACGGTTATTTTGGCAGAGCTACGGCGGTGTTTTATGTCCACTGGTGGAATCGAAGGGTCCTCGTCTATATACATACACACACACACACACACACACGCGCATAATATATATATATATGTTTAAAATATCCAACGACAATACTGCAACGGACCAATATTATATTATATTATTATTATACGCGGGCGATATACCATAAAACTAAGTTTTATATTTTTTTACTAGCCTTATTTTATTATTACGTATATGTGTGTGTGTGTGTGTGTGTGTACTTATATACGGCGGTGACGTGACCCTTTCAATTTGGTTTGTTGCATTGTACATTATACACACACACACACATATACATATACGCGAGGTTTGAAACGTTAAAAAAAACGAAAATAATATTATCCGAAATTAGTTTATATTCTTTTATTTTTTCGCCATAAAAATTACACAAAATCGTTTTACGTCGCTCGCGCGCGGTTGTAAAACGAGAAATAAATACGATTTTCGACTTTAACGCTTGTAATACCTATATTATTATTATTATTATTATACGAGTTGGTATACGCGAACCTATTTCACGTGAGTTATCGTATGGTTTTTAGCGTCTGTTTAGTTTCGTTGTTTTTTTTAAGTCATTGTTATTTAAATCCATACACTCGTAAAATTCGTCGGTTAACTCCGTTCGCTCTCCGTCGATACGTTTTATCGTTAAAAAAAGAATTATATATACGCACGAAAGTATATGTCGGATGTAGACGACTTAAGCGTTACAAATTATTTGTACCACGTAGGCTGTACAAAAAAAAAAATATAATAAAACGTCCTAACGGGCGTACATGAACGGGTTCGTCGTTAGCGCGTGCGCGCTCGAACAATTACTAGTTCCAAGCTCGCGGTTTTAAACCATTTTAGACTACCGCGAACCTTTTCGCGTCGGATATTTATATAACCGCGCGCGCGTACAATTATTAGTTCAAAGCGCGCGGTTTTAAACCATTTTATAGACTTTCGCGAACCTTTTCGCCTCGGGTATTTATATAACCGTGCACGCGGTTAACCTCGATAACCGAAAATAACGAAAAAATACCCGACTATACACCTTCTACCGATTCGTCCGGTAATTTCGATAAGAAATATTCGTCCGAGTTGAACGAAAACCGTCGCGAGCACGAGATTCCGTCAAAACGCCTCATTTTCTTCCAGACCTCGCGATACAATAATAGTGTACTTAAAACGACATTCGAATTCGCTACGCACGCGGCAAGTCGTTTTGTAGTCGGGTGGGGGGTGGCGGCGATTCATTAGCCAATGTGAACAAGGCGGGTGCCGAGAGTTTTCGCCCGTCGTAAAACGTAATTTCGTCCGCGGCAATAAAACGAAAACGACGTTATTTACTTACGAAAATTTGTCATTCGCGTTGGCGTCTACCTTTTGGGTAAAGTAAATTTTAAAATTATCGCGACTCGCGCAATCTTCGTACGTGTTACGTTTAACAACGTTTCGCGGCAATAACGTTTTGAATTCGCGCCGCGCCAACTACGTTTCAGGTCGCCGGCTCCGATATCGTTTCGATAACGAATAATAACGTCTGTTTGCGCGTGACGCCGTAGAATAATATTATTTAGCGCGTTCGCCAACACCGATTTTGAGACACTTTATTACGTCGCTCATTAATCCTTCTTCGTCGAAAACATGCATCGGCCGGCTATCGTAACGATTTCGTTTGAAAAAAAAATACCCCGATTGCGTTAACGACGGAAACGAGCCGAGGACAATCATCGTCTTCCTCCTCCACGGTTGCGCGGGTGAAAATCTACGGGACACGGCCGGCCGCGTTTTCCACACCGAACGACATGTTTATATATACAACATCTACTGGCGGAAACCGTCGTCGAAACGTAAACTCGTCGGAAAACTCGTTTTACGAACGCCGACAAATTAATTACAATACGCGTTGTCGTTATCGGCGCTTTCCTCGGTAACTCGGCCATAACCGCGCGCACGTTTAAACTAGAGCCAACTCCATCGCCTACGGATATTTTAAAACTTCTGTCAGACGCCCCCGTCATTCTTAAAAATATATATATATATACGAATTACATTGTTTAGGTCCACGACTCGCTTTAAAATACGTTCGAGATTTATTTTCCGGACGTTTTCGCGAGAACAAAATCGTTTCGATTTATATAATAAAGCGTAACGCTATTGAACGGATCGGAAACGATACAATTTTCCTAAAGAGTGTTGGACGCGCGTTGTTGTCGTAAACGATAATTTCGGCCGACGGATATACCGGCGTCCCGGTGCGGGCGCGTTAACAATACGAACGAGTAATGATTTTCGGGAGGGGAGGGGGCGTTGAAATAGTCGGATGAAAACGCCATCGTTTAGGCCGAATCGAGCGCTATTACGATGAACCAACCGGCCATTTTTCTAGGTTATCGCGGTAGTCGATTTTCGATTAAACGCTTTTTCGGTTCCGTTTTGTAACCATACCGGTACCGAACGCTCATATATAGAACGACCGTTTCGTAGTGGCGATCGAAATATCGATAAATACGACGAACGAACTAGGGGCTGCTACCGATTTCGAAAAAATTAATACTTTCCGCCATCGGTTCGCGTATGTTCATGTCTAGCTTTCGACAGTGACAACGACGTTTCCGATGTGCTCGATGGCGGTACGCTGAGCCACGTACATGTATTTCGCAAAACGGGAATAACGTTAGTAACGCGACGTGCGCGTATACTGAAAACATATTCTAAGTACGAACGTCGCGTGTAATGCACTAATGTACAACGCCATAACGTAAGATATTAGTGCATACGATAAAAGTAAACACTGCGCGTGTTACGCGATGATAATATTATTTTTGTTTATTAATTATTAGCGCGCGTGGTGTTAAGTGATTCGATGTGTCAAGGACAAGACGATGACGTACAACGTATACGAGTAGGTATTATCGTTATCGTTTGTTATTATTATTAATAGGGTATTTATAAACCGTTTTGTTTTTTTTTTCGTAATCAGCTTAGAAAATAAATCGACCGATAATCAAAAATGGCCGTACGTCGACGGGCAAAACGAAAAAGAAAACAAAAATAATTACCGAATACGGCCGACGCAGTAGCGCACGCGGTTAACACGAGCACGCGTAACAACGATTTATTCGTTACGTCGACCAGTTGAATATTCGTATCGAACCATTTCGTCGCCGTGTACGCGACTTTTACGTTTACCTACGTCCGGCGATTTAAGACGGAATTTCCGGTTTCGGTTTTTATTTCGATATCGGACGTGTAGCTACAGGGCCCCACGGAAGACAACCCACGACGCTGGATCGACTGTGAAAGAGTTTTTATCCGAATACTAATAAACGCGAATTTATAGCACACTCGTCCGTACTACACACACACACACATATATATAGCTAATATAATAATCATAAAATATATATACCTAACCCAATCGAGCCAAACGCGAGTCCCTGTGACCATCCCACAGTACTATCGCCCTTTCTTGTTGTCGTTACACGTCCCGCGTCTCGCGCGCCTTTAAACTAATTACCATAGGTACCGTAGTCACACCTATTGTACATTATCCGTTCGTTGTTTCGTTGTTGACATTTTTCGCCGTACTACACGTGCTAACGTTTTTGGCTTTTTCGGCGCGACGAATCCGTTGCCCACGTTTCGCGTCCAAAACGTAAGGCCATATTATCGCTACGCGTAGACTTGCTTCCGGTTTTCTAGACGACGATTCGGATTCAAAATATACACTAACGACGCCGTTTCGTTCTTTTATTTTCGGCTTAATTTCGACGGATACCTCTATCATACTTGTCAAATCGTTATTATTATTTATTCGCGCTAGGTGTTGTTGTACACCTAAATACGCGTTTGCGTATTAGTTGCGAATTTTTTACGAGTATTTTATTATTATTAAAAACGAGAGGAACTCGTTAAAAATTCCACCCTTAAAATTAATAAAAATTTCGGCCGTGTGCCTAGGTTGCCTAATGCCCGATCAACTGGGTCTGGTGAGAAATGCTTGTGCGTGCGAGTGTGTGTGTGTGTGTGTGTGAGTGGTAAACGTGGTCACGGTCGGACGGACGAAGCGCGCGCGTATACTATACGTGCAAACGTCGGGACGACGGCGCGGTGTGGCCATTTCGTCGCTTGATTTATTCGTTTTGCTTTAACGATTGACCGCCGGGCCGGCGACGCGTTTGGAATATTAAAAAAACGCCGAAAAAAAAAATTAATAATAAAAAAATGACCATCGATACACACCTCACGTATAATATTCCGTGCTCGTGTTAAAAATATACCCTCGTCACGCGGGGTTAACAGGAGAGACAGTAAAGAAATTAAAATGCGAAATATCGCCCGGACGTCGCTGCATCGTCTCTATATAAATACAATCGTCGTCGTCGTTGTCGTCAAATACGAAAATAAATTGGAAAAACGAAAACGTTTATCTATCGCGCGCGCTATGGGATATGGCGGCTTGAGTGGTACGTTCGGGCGGAGTTTTTAGGGCTTTATTATTATTTTGAATCAACGACAAATCGTCCGTATTGACACAAACGATTTTAACCGTCGCTAGTGGTTCGTTGTCGTTATTAACGAACACGCGTAATGTGGAAATTCGAATCGACGGCTCGGTTCCATTTCGTCACGATGACAATATAATCACAATTGTTTAGGTACGAATCGATTTTGAGAAGTTTGAAACGTCGTTTTACGCGAAAATCGTCCAATTCGCTCGAAATACGAACAAACGGCGGCGAACGATATATTCCGAATCGTGTACGACGACGATAGAAGTTGTTTCAAGTTTTCGGGTAATTCGCCGTAAAATCGAAAACGTCTATCGATATCGTATGTGAACCCGCGAGCGGACAATTTTACCGATATTTGGCGCCGACCGGAAAATGTTACGTTACGAAAATGCGGCGCTCCACCGGGCGCGCTCGTTCGACGGTTTCCGTAGGTAAACCGTCGTAGAACCGAAAACGCGTTTGCCGCCAGCGAACCGGTAAAAAACTCTCGACTCTTCGGACAAACAGGGAGGGAATAACGGCGTTCGAACCGCGCCGAAACCCGGTGCGCGTACGAGAAATCGCGCGTGGGCAGCGAACGCTCAGAGAGATTCGATCGGAAATACGTCGTGTGTTTTATTGCGCACCTCCGTACTAGGTACACACACACGTGCGCGTGTATATATATATATATTGTATTCCGGATGACAAATTACGTCCGACATTGTGTGTTTGTAGGTACGCTCGTGTGTACGTGTATGTTGGACGTACGCCAGGGATATATGGACGAGGTCAAAAAAGGGTTAGATTCGAAAAATAAAAACTTTCTTCCCCTCCTGTTCGCGTTATAACAATCCGCGGTACGGCCAGTCGGCGAAGAAGTCCCGGCGAAGAAGTCCCGACGACAATATTTAACACGACGTAATAGTACGCGTCGCGGACACACACACACACATATAACCGTCGCCGGTTATCATTCGGTCGATTACGGTAGTCGTCGACGGGACGGCCGACAGTGGTGATTGGGTCCCGTCGAACTGTCGAGACGACACCGTCGACGCGGTCAAACCGGACCACCCAGTAACCGGCGTACGTTTCGGAACCGTATTCGGTTCGGTCGGTCGTGTTTTCGGCGCGATAATAAACAAATGATCCGTCAAACCGCGTCGCCTTTCCGCACTCTTGGGTATATATATATACACGCATTCGACCGAGTAGTAATCGCTCGAGCGCCGGGAGATGGCCGCGAAATTTCGTATCCGTATCGTGTGGACGACGCGTTTTCGCGGGCGCTTTTGCCCGTCGTTCGTTGGCCTTTTGGCTGGCCGGGAGGGGAGGAGGCACACGACTAGTACTACGTACGGGCGGAGGTCGGTTCGAC
>JAIPRN010002211.1:0-19194 GCA_025469175.1 Geopemphigus sp. TES_GeoC_2020
CAAGAAAATGCTTCGATTGCGGTAATTATTTCGTGGCTAAATCATTTACTTATAGCGTAGATCGCGTAAATGTATTTCGTGAATAAAATATTCGGCCGGAATTTCGTATCCGCGGGATTCGAAAATATAACGACGAAAAGTATATATATTCGTTTTCCTAAACACACTATTAGGTAAATTCATCGTAAAATTTCGCGCGATTTTTTACAAAACAAACGCCAAACCCTTTTTGTTATTTTAAACGAAACATTCGATTTACGTTGAGATTACATGAACATGTTATACCTTACATATATATATCGTGGGTTTAATACTGTTTATTGTCGTAAATAAGCGTCTTGCGTTAGTGAATGTTTTTGTTTTTGTCAATTATAAATATACGTTATCATGTTAATATTTCTACGTCGACTGCAAAATTGTATTTAATAATTCTTGTTATCGTAGCGTTTTTCTTGAAAATATTTTTTAAACCAAATTCACTATGCTCCTACATCGAGAATCGTGTTATTAATTTTTGCCCAATCAACGATTTCACTTTTCGAACTTATTCTCAGATCCCCTGACGTTTTTTCTAATTCTTTGTGTATGCTTCAGTTGCCCAATAAAACTAAACCCCACCCTTATTTGTTATAATAATCGTTGTTTTGTCGTTAATTTATACGATTATTGCGTATTTGTGTTTTACCGTGTACAATTATAACCATCGATTTACATAATGTAATACATGTCTATAAATTTACATTTTTTCGAAACATTTTTTTCGTATAAAAAAAATTTGTGAAAAAAATCGTTTATTAATAAATATTGTTTTTACATATTATATACATATTTAATAACTCTTTCGAATTTGAAATTAAAATCGATTTTAACAACATGTCAAGTCAACAAGTAAGGAGTAGTATAATATTTAAACCGTGTCGAGGAAAATGGAAAGAAGACGACCTACAATGGACAACATCGTGGTAACTATATAAACTGTATACGCTTCTTGCTTGTAATAATAACAATAATAATGGTGTGTGTATACCGTATACAACACAAACAGTATCGTTCAAGGTCATCTTTGTCTATGTATTATATTAACATAGGTTAACCTCCTCATATTCGATGTTATTCTGTATATATATAATCGTCTACGACTCTCAACAGCTATAATAATTATTACGAAATATGTATTTACGTGTCTTCTGTGTGTACATAAAAATATTGATAAAAAACAACCATCGAAGCTCAACGATGTAAGTTTGTCGAAAATAAATTATTTTCGTATATTTTAACTTAAAATTATAAAAAAAAAAAATTAAAAATAAACGCGTTATTTTTTTAAATTTGAAGTAGTAACCATTTAATTATATGTACATTTATCTATTATTAATAGTTCGTTAGACGCATGACGCACGAAAATAATTACTTTAGTCGCTAAGATTGTTCACCTTAATACAGAATACTAATTATTAAACAAATAAACAATCACTTAGATATGTATTCCAAAATTCAAAGCATTCGTTTAATAAAATAGTTAACATACTCCTTAATAGGAATTAAAATATTAAAAAAATATTGACAATCGTTGGTCGCATACACGGATTGTGTATTCTTTTATAACTATTCCAAATTAATTATAAAATTATCAATTCGAACGAATCAGACTGTGGAAATAATATGTAAACAGAACTGTGTCGACTCAACCAATTAAATATTTAATTTAAATACTCAATTCCGATCAATTTCGGCGTGTTTAAAACTGATAAATATATTCGTTTCTAACGCGTTAACTAAGCCGCTTAACTTATGATAATTAACGATGAAAAGAGTTTATTTAATTCAACGTCATATTTAATTAGATAAGTTAATTGTTTTATGATTAACAAGTTAATTTTTATAACCTCGCCTATTTCAAAATTCAAATGAATACAATTTCTCGAATTATCTCATATGTATATATAATGTTACTATATTGGATATTTAAACGATAGTGTTTTGTAGTTTAAGGGGAGAGTAAGGTATTAAAAAAAAAATTTGAATTTTTTTAAAAAATGTTTAAACTGAATGCATAATATCTCAAAAATATTGTGTCAAAAATTCAAGTCGATTGGAGCAAAATTGACGAAGTTATGAGTATTTGTATACCTGTTGTTAGGACCGAAATTGTTTATCGCCATTGACTTGTCACGGTTAAAGTCGTAAGATATATTAATGAGGTTCTAATGCTAATGTTGCTAATGCGTTGGATTCGTTCAAACACACGTACAGTGCTCTTCCCGAGTATGTTTTGGATGCCATCAAGCCTATCTATGAAGATCTGAGCAAAGATGCCCTCCTGGAGCGATGTGTCGGAGGCTTCACGCAGAACAACAATGAGAGTTTGAACCAACTTATTTGGAAAATCTCACAAAAGCATTTGAATGAAACCTCTGTCATTGTTGAAATTGCAGCTTATGTGGCAGCCAGTGTCTTCAATGAAGGTTCTTTTGTTTCACTAACCTTCATGCAAGACATGGGAATCAGTAGTGGATCAAGCGCTTATAACTGGGCGCGATCAACTGACTTCATTCGTATAAGTCGAACAGAGCAGGAAACTAAGAGACAAACTAAAGAAGGCAAGATTCGTCGTAGACAGGAGCAAATTAGTGCTTTAGACTTCATGGATGATAACATTCTTTATGGACCTGGTATTGATGATTCAGTGTAAGGTAAGCTGATAAAATTCACTTATGAACGTTTTATACCAGATTTTTTAGTGTTTAAAACTTTAAAGCGTTTTCCCCACAATTCATGTTTTTAAAGTCGGTGCCCCTCATAACTTTAAAACTACAACACCGATTCTTTTGAAATTTTGAACACTATTTCTGTGTATAATTTACGAGGTAACGCTGGAGAGTTTTTTCAAATTTGTTAATCATTTTTATTTTACAATAACAAATTAACTGTTTTTTTCCAAAAAAATCGGGGTTTTCCATTTAAAGTGTTTCAAAATAATGAAAAATTTTAATTTCGAAAAACCCTCCCAGCGTTACCTGGTAAAAACTATTATCTACGAAAGAACTTTGATTTTTTGATTTCAGATGATCTAGCACCAAGTTATGAGGGGCACCATAATTTTACTTTTTTCCGAGATACGTCCGAATAATTGCTGCCATTGCCGTATTTTTTAATATTTATCCAATATTCTTCGAATGTCATACTTTAATGTACCATTGGATTTAATAAGATTATTTGTATTGTGTCGTCACGAAAAATTCACAAAAACATACCTTTTTTTGTACGAATTAACCTTACCCTCCCCTTAACTTTCTTTAATCTCGTTTAGCGTTTTTATTAGCCACGATACAGTCGTTTTATATTGTATTCATTATCTAGTAAAATAATCATTCTTACAATCGCGTACAAGGTTCGAATTATATTTTGTTTTTATTTTTTTTTTTTGGATTATTTATCGGCATTTTAAATATAGAATAATTATACAGTTTAGAATCTCACACAAGCACTCGAATTTTGTATTTCTCACTATTCGTATAATATACATAAAGATTTTCTATCGCTCATACTATAATACAGCCTTATATATATATGTATAAAGGAGATATGTGAAGCCTTGAACAGGACCACCCAACCAATGGCCACTAAAAACTTCAAACCGTAATAAATGATGATTGGATGGTCGCCTTCTATAATATTTTTCTCGCCGTTTCGATCGTGCGTAATAAGAACAATTCGTATTTATACTCGTTGTTCGGTTACGATTTTTCAGAATAATAATCTATTCGCGTCAACGACTTTTTTTCCTTTTTAGTAATATAGATTTAATTACGCAAACATCATGCGTAACTCAGTTAATGTTGTTTGTAAACAAAAGCCCTCGCAGTATATTGGGTTTGTTTCCGCGTATTTTAGAATCGAACCTATTTTTTTTTTTTTTAATATATTTACTAGAAACTAGTTTTATTACGGCGAAACTATTATGTCGCGTATCTTTTTGAAACGACGAATTTTAATTTGTAGGGACAACGTGCTATTGCATAATTCAAAATCAATACCAACCGCTGTACAATTACCATTTATACGTATTGAACGTATACATAGTTGAACGAATCGTGTTTAAAACTGCGTTAAAAGAAACAAACATAATCCGTGTTATTTTCATTCAGAGTTTACCGATAAATCGATAACACATTTCATGTGGTTTATCCAAAACAAGAGAAGTAGGATTATAAGTAATGTTTTCAAACCGTGTGAAAAAATCAATTTACATCTAGTCACAAATATATATATACGGTTTCGAGTAAAAACGTATCCCCCTCGTCGTTTCGACAAGTTTACGCGCGCGTATATTTCCGGCGTATTCATTTCGTCGTTGTAAAATCCTTCGAAAAGAAGAGCTCGAATTTCGTGAACCCGACGGAATATAAGTGAACGTATACACACTATCGTCGACGGACGTTCGCTATGACGCAACGTACGTATTATTTATAAACAAATACCGCGGCGGGTATGTGTCCCGTGTTGTTTCCTGTCGAGTCCTTGTACAATACGAGGCGCGGTGTATTTCAAATCGCGATCGCGTACTATTATTAACGAACAAACGTGTCACGCGCGTGATCTAAAGATATCGTCCGGCCGGAATTCGATATTATCGGTTAATATGGCGTTATTATATTTGACGGTGTACGTGCGCCGAATAAATTGTACACAAACGCGGACGGTCTTACGTCGGCCGGTGAACGAAATACGACACGTCGACGAGTCTGCGTGTAGACGCGAACGAATTTCCGGCCGGTATTTTAACTCGGGGGCAAATTTGACGAAGATTTCGTGGACGCGGGCGTCGTTTTTTCGTCGCGGTTGCCGGCGGGGAGAGGTGGCAAGCAACAAGTAGTGAACGTACAATACCAAAGCCGAACGTGTGCGTGCGTGTACCGCGATCGCGTTTTTCGAGACGCGGTTCGTTTTTACGCACGTACGCTCGCGTGTGCCCGGATAACGAAGACGATCCGTGGCCGGGGGGGGGGCGAGAAGAGACGCGTGGTGTTTGTGTGTAGTACGTACGCCCGAGTTCACGTTGCGCGCACGCGCGCCCGTCCGTGTTTATAAACACGAAATTATTCGTCTCGGCGCCGATACTGCGGTGTGCTGTGGCGAGGGGGAGCCGTCACACGTTCGCCGCGTCGTTCCCCTCCACGGGGGTCGACGACGGAATGCACGAACGGCGGGCGGGGGACGAAAGGGTGTCACGTAGTCATCCGAAGAGACGCGCGCACGCCGACCGACCGTCAAACACACTCGCCGCCACCCTATTTTCTCGCGGGTACACGGCACGGTAGCTGCGGGCGCGGCGGAAATTGTGACGTCACCCGTTGTTGTTGTCCGGACGGCAGATGGCGGCCCGTTCGGCGGCCAACGAGCCGACGCTTTACGCGTAAACAAACCGGACCCCCTCCGCTTCACGCCGTCGCCGTCGAACACATTCGCGGCGTCCGTCAGTCGCCGTTAGTCTGTCGTCCCGGTCGAATTTTGTTTGGTGCGTGCGCTTGTCCGTCGTGTCGTCGTCCACGTCTTGCGCGTACGACAATTATTATTCCGTTAGTCGTCCGATTCCTGGTGTCGCCCATTTTTCGTCTTTTCCCCCGGCGAATGCTTTGAGTCGGTAAGTACGAATCGGCGGAGCTCTCGTCGTGTCGTATTATTTAACGAGCAGTTTGGATCGCGCGCGTTTTTCCTCCCCTGTACCGCGTTTTTCGTCTGTCTGTGTGTATGTGGAGGGGAGATGTAACTCGCTCGTGACTTATGTTACGCCTCACAATCACGAGCGACCGTCCTCCATTATAGATGGACATTCAGGGAGACGAACTAAATTATCGACCGTTTGGAACAGATTTCCGAATCTTTATGGACAAAAATACGCTAATAAATTCGTAACCTCGGAGGAAATTATCCATTTCCTTCTTGTTTGACGCCCTTGTTCCACGCGAACGTACCGACCTCGTCTCCGAAAACGTATCGTCGTGCATTCAGTACGAACGACTTCGTGGTAAACATCCGTGTGGTAAGATAGAGGGAGAATTCGTTTGAGTGTCATATTTTTTGGGCGCGGCGGCGGACGAATATAATTAGGATTTTTGTCCCATAACGAAGGATTGTTTAAAATTTGAAAATTTTTAAAAGCGTTTCGAATGTCGTGTCGTAGTATTTTCGAAAAAAAAACACGAAAATATTGGATCCTCTCGATCACGGTGGAAAACGTTATCGTAATTATTTAGTTTCTCATTTTCCTTTATGTACAACTTCGTGTATAAGTAATTTTTTATTTAGTTATACGCGGAAATGTTCGAAACGTATGAGTATTATTGGTACTGGTGTGTAAAAAGATTACGAACCGATAACCTATACGAATCACGTTCGTCGTTCGAAAGTTCGAAATACGCGTGATCTATACTTGTATGGAAAATGGAAATCGTCCGTACACTTTCGCATTCTACTTTCCAATTTGTTACAGAAACATGACGTTATAATAACGATACAATTTTATTTATATATACGGGTTTTTTTTTTGCTACATCCGTTTATTTCGGAGTCGTTCTATGTTGGACGTACTAATTTTTGACTTCGAAATTATCGTCAATTAGCGATAAAATAAACGTAATTTTCGTTATATTGTACTCGGAATATAGGCTGGTGTTTAGACTTTCGACGGACCTTTTAATTGTAAAATTAATTTTCGTAAACAGTGTCGGAAAACCGACGATAAACTATATTTGTCTCGTATATTGAATACGAATATATATTGGAGTATACACTCCAATCGTATACGCTTGAGCGATATTTATAATTTTGTATTTAGTAGTGGCCTACCCGTTGCCACTCGAAACTGTAAGATATTCAATTATTATGTATAGTACGTGTATTTTAATGTAGTATTCTTTCCCCCCTGTCTGGTCCCTTAATTTTTCGTTTTCTTAAGTCCGCGAGAGGCTTGATAAAAACTAAATACAAATTGTCTACGAAATATACAAAGTACAATATAGTCAACCTTAATACAGCTGTAACTCGAAAAATATTCCCCATTTTAATTACACCGTTTTTTTTAATTCGTTGAACTATTTGGGTTTTGAAACAAAAAATCTGAGGCGAATGCTAAACTATAGATTTAAGCCAAAATTACACGCAATACATTTTTTACGACGTCCAATATTTTTACATTATACCACGAATATGCGCTAACAACAAATTTACTTATTTTTTGGGAGCATTTATGTTGCTCCTGCTCCCCGGAAACAACTTCCCCGAGTTTAAAAATTCGTGAAAGGCCGAAATATATTTTCGGAATAACCATTTTGGGACATTTAAAAATCACTTATTACTCTTAACATATTTAACAGAATGTTCTTTGTATTTGTGTTTTTAGGGAAATCTGATTATTAATCTATAGTTAAACGGGCCGAATGAACCATAATTTTTATCAAATTCTAAAAATAGTTTTATAATGATTATGCACATGTTGTCTATTACCATGTAATAATAGAATCATTGAATAACCTATTCATTATTTTTATGGTTAGATTATAGTCATCTATATCAATATTTCAATTAGTTTTGCTCAGGTACTTGATTTGAAAACATTTTATTTACTTTGTTCAGTTGTTATATATTTTAGGGTCAAATATTATTTATATCGCCTTTAGCACGTGGAGAATAATATTGACAAATTCCCGTAAATTCGTTTCATTTTTTTTAGAAGAAAAAAATTGGGAGTCTTCAAATTTTGAAATCGAAATGTGTATCATAAATTCAATTTATTGATTACACGATAATCATTATTGGAAACATTTTCTATTAAGTACATACCTTACTGATCATTTCATCTCTAATTACTTACAAAATTTAATTTTGCAGCTCAA
Organism: Geopemphigus sp. TES_GeoC_2020; assembly: GCA_025469175.1. Classification (NCBI taxonomy): domain Eukaryota; kingdom Metazoa; phylum Arthropoda; class Insecta; order Hemiptera; family Aphididae; genus Geopemphigus; species Geopemphigus sp. TES_GeoC_2020. The sequence continues at coordinate 7,896 of JAIPRN010002211.1, forward strand.
ATTTAAGCAAATTAAAAATCACGGGTTATCACAAAAGAAAAGATCATAATAGTCATAGACTACAAAAAAAATTAAATATATTTAGGAATATTTAAATTAAATTTTAAATTTATCTTCGCGAGGTGAATGTTCTCAAATGCGTATAAATAATGTTTCAATATTTCAAAATGAAATACCTTATTTAACGAACAATCTCGGTTTGTTAAAAAACATCTATATATGTATACCTATCCAATACACAATGACCAAGAAAATATCTGGAATTTCGAATAGGTCATATAGAACAATAACACAACATTAATAGTCTAAACACATTTTGACAGTTACTTATTGTATTATTACAATGTTCCTAAATATGTAGATAGGGATGAAATTAGATTTCAACGATCACTTATTTTGAGTACAACTTGACTTAAGTATAACTAACCTTTTGTTTGAAAAGCAAGTAGTTGTGATATTGTTTATTTTTAAAATATTTTACATTATGTTGGTATGTATAAATTGCAATTATGAATGCCTTTTAATTGAACATTCGTCATAGATACATTCTAAATAAACGAATAAATAATTGGACAACAATATAAATAACTACATAATATATACTTGTATTTCCAAATTTGCCGCTATTGTATAATACTTATAAATTACAAATTATAAACTACTTAAAATACAACCTACACCCTCTTAATAAACAAATGCAAATATGCCATGTTCCAACACTATAAAAACTGACAAAAAGAAATTTAATTAGTAAAAACTTCAAATAATGATTATGTACAAATATTTTTTCTACTATTATAATACTTAAATGATTTTTTTCGATATTAATTTCTGATATAATATTATTCCGAAAAATATGTAAACAGTTTAAAAAACAAATAAAATTAAAAACCGAAATTTACGGTTTATTACAACAGAAGAAAATAACGTAAGAAGCTAAATTATGCACATTTTACAAATCTTGAAAATTTTATCCACTTATACAGTCATTATGTTGACTGTTACAGATTAACATAAGTCAGTTTACATTTTCATTGCGGATGATACAAATTGATGTCATTTTTGTATAATTTTTCAATCAGTTATAATTCGGGCAGTGTTAGGGTTTAATCTTGTTTTTTCATCAGTGTTGTTCAGTGTATACTACAATATAAATCTGTGTAAGGCGTTCATAAAATTTATTCAACATATTTTAAACTAGTACCTAGATATGTGTATACTAAATAGATACATAACAAATGTGTTTCTTAACCAATTATAATCGTCGAAATCCAATTTTTCTATATGTAATACTTATCGCTTATAGTATTTGTTTAATAAATATGTTGCTCGATGAGACGTTTGATTTTACCTAATTATACCCATACACATAGCTATACGAGATTTTTGTTAATGCGCCTATTGGTGGGTTTTAACATTTTAAGAATATTGATATTCAGAGCAAACTTAACACAAATTAACCTGTTTGTTTTTGTGTAGGTAAATGAAAAATTAATGTTTTACGTTTACGATGTTTTTTTACCACACCCAAATAACAATACTATGTAAGAGGTATATTATATTTGTATAGTTATCTAATCCGTTTAAACCAATTATTCATCATGTTTCTAATATTTATCAATATTATCGTTTAATCAAATGTCTATACTTTTTACTGATTACATAATAGTTAGAACTCTCGTGTAACCTAAAACAATAAGAATGTGTAGTACACGGTTTTTTCTAATTTCAACTGTTGATTGGTACCTATTTAATTCTTTACAATTGTAATTTTCTACATGAAGTAAGTTTTCTGCGTTAATCGTGAAAAATGTTGAACGAACGCCCTTTTTTTAGTCAAAAGTATTAAGAAATAATTACGGTTGCCCGCAAATTTTTTAAATTTTTCGTTCGTCTAATAACAATTGACTTTTGTACGAGGTTTTTTTTTACATTTTTAACCAGCTCAACATTTTACCACGATTTGTTTTGCGAGGTTACGATATTTTTTTAAAAATTTGTTTATAATTAATTTAAATCTAAATTGTAAGGTAAACCTATGTGTGTAAATAGGTAATTAAACGATTACAAAATGTATTTTCTTTATATTTTTTTAGTAACTACAATATACTAAACATAGAGAAATGTCATACAAATTTTTTTGCAATATATAATTGACTATATTAATAACCAATTTATCTTATATCACGTGTCAGTATTGAACTAAATAATGAGTTATTAATTTATCATAGGTCATGTTATTATTGGCGTCTTATATAATTAATATATTTAATGCAGAGCCAAAAGAAAATAAAGAAAATTCTATTATTTTAAGAAGTTTTTAATTATGTTCATGTGTAATCTATATGTTCAAAAATAATCTTAAAATAAATTATCTACATATATTTAATTAAGAATTATGATACAATAAAATAACTGTATATAAACATTACGTTTCATATAAAAATATATAGTTGAAAGGTTAGAACAGATTTTTGCAGTTAATGCAAGCACGTTAAATATTGTAGTTTAATAAAATTAATAATTTAATCTTATTAGTCTTAAACAACTATTTTATTAGCTTAGCTTTTGTTTTTAAACATTTTTTTGCATACAATATGACGTGTTAGATGAACAAACAATTTTTCATTTATTATTTGTAAACTATTTAATTTTGATTACTTTTTATAAAAATATATAGAAATCATTAATATTTATTTGGTTATTTTTTTGGTAAAAACTAAAAATTATTTTTATTATTCAATTTGACAATTTAACATACAACAAACATTCGGACAAAATTTTTCTAAATTTTTAAAAATAATTTCTAAGACTTCTGTTATTATTAATGAACTTTCGATTTTTATTGTTTCAGTTCAAAATGGGAGACTGTTTTAGTTGTTGCAATGATTCAGACAGAGTTGAATCATCTTTGCCAGATGCAAAAGTAAGTGTATAACAATTCAAAATTGTTTATATTTAATTTCGTTAACAAAATTTACTACTCTATTATATTTAACACGTAAAGTCCAAAGTATCAATTTAAATTTATATGCGCGTTCACATATTCCGTAACAAATATATACCCATACTTTGTTACTATTTTTTTTACGTTTGATTAAATTTCAAATTGATACGAATTAAGAATTAATTTATTTTTACAGACCAATTTTAAAGGTCCGGTCAAAGGGAGATCTTGTACGGATTGTTCATTTCTGGTTCTCTTTTTGTTCGTGCTAACTTCTTTGGTATGTATTTTTAAAGTATATTCGAAAATAATAATAATAATTCGTAATTTCTAATATTTAGTTTGGATTGGTGATTTATTGTGCATTGAACGGAGATGTAAATCGGCTTTTTTATGGTTTCGACGAATGTGGTAATATTTGTGGATTCAAAAACAAAAACTCGGATCCGAAATTTTGTACTGGTCAAGACATGACTAATAAACCGTAAGTCTAATTAATAATGTAACTTCATGTTTACCATAAAAATATATGTACGACATTGTTTTATAGATTCTTAAAAATCAACGCTCCAATTTATAAAGTGGCTGATTTGAAACACTTAAAACGAGAATGTGTGGAACGTTGTTCAGATTATAATTAGTATGTACACATAAATAGTATTATTTTTACATTGTGCTTTATTGGAGTAAAATTATTCATTTTTAATTTGGTAAATTTTTAGCCAAGAATTCTTGCATAGATGTATTCCAAAAGGCAACGAAACCGTAATAAATAACATTTTGACCAATTCTTCTATTGGCAGTCTTTTTCAAGTGAGATGTTTTCTGAAAATAATATTACATAATAACTATTTGACTGTTTATGATACACATTTTTGTTAACGATCGTCTAAAAACAATTTGTAAGTTTAATTTTACGACATTTATTTATTTATCGTTCGCTTTTTTAGGAGGTGACTCAAGATTTAGATCACACTAAATGGGATATAATATATCTTTGCGTGTTCGCTTTCAGTAAGTTGGTTTATTTATGTTTCACATTTATAAGAATTAAATTTAACGATACAATTTAAGATATTTTGACAGTCACTTTGTACACAAGCAACAAATATTTACTATAGTTGTGATAAAAATTTTGAAACATCATATGTTCGTACATTTATTACGTCTCAGTCTATCTAATGAAAAATTGACATAGAGAAAAGTACATTTTCGAGGACATTTCAATAGCTACTTTTTAAATGCAATATCTTTTGGTATAATCATTGTTAATAAACGATTTACATATTTAATATCAATTCTTCGATAAATATTCATAGACATAAAAGTCTGTATATAAATCGTTTTTAATTCTTGTGTATGACGTTGATTTTCAAAACTCCCTCGTCCAATTTTCGTTAGTAAAAAAAAATTGAAAACTACCTGTTTCGATAATGTTCGATCTTCCCACAAGAGTGATTAAATTTAACCTAATTTACTTACAGTAAGGGAATGATCGGGTAGTTTTCCTATGTCAAATAGGAGAGAAATGTGTGCTTGACAATTCATTAACAAAATATTGTCATACTTTGTTTTTTCCAGTCCTGTCACTAGTCATTGTGTTTTTAATCAGATTTGTAGCCGGCATTGTTGTTTGGTTTGTTCTCATCAGTGTCATTGTGGTCAGTTTTTCGGCGACCATTTTCCTATGGTAAATCAAAAATACTTATCTATTATTTCGTCGAGTACATAATTTATAAAGATATTTGCGTCGTCTTTTCCTCAGGATAACTTGGAAACAGAAATCAGATTACGAAATAAAAGACCAAGTCGTACAAAGAGACGTGAATACGTATTTTACATTTGCGTTGATTGCCACAATATCCACGGCAAGTAAAACTCAAACAAAATCAACATTTTGTTTTATTTATGTTCAAAATGTTTTCATTTTCATTAGGTTATCATCCTATTGATCATCGTGGCCATGAGACGACGTATCGCTCTCGTTGTACAATTGTTTAAAGAATCTGGCAAAGCCATACAAAGCATGCCATTGTTGCTCGTCCAACCAATGGTGGTAAGTTAAAAATTTCATATCGTCTCGCACTTTTGGCTTAAAAATAAATGTTAATGATTTCTCTTTTGTCTTTGATTAGACATTTTTCTTCCTCTGTGTGGCCATCTTGTTGTGGAGTTATTTCGCTATACTCATTCAAGGATCTGGATCACCTGCATTCGAACCACAAAGTCACAGCGTATATTACAAAAAAGATCAATTGATGAAGTTCTCGAGAGTTTATAACATGTTGGTATTGCTGTGGGTCATTGAATTCATCATTGGTTGCCAGCACATGATCATTGCTGGGTCTGTTGCCACATGGTTTTTCACGAGAAATAAGGAGAACATGTCGTCCCCGATCTCTACATCCGTCGGCTACTTGTTCAATTATCATTTGGGTTCCGTAGCATTGGGATCGTTCATCATAACCGTCATCCAGATAATCAGAGCTATCTTGAACTATATAGACGAAACGCTGAAGGAATCTGACAACGAAGTGGCCCGGTCCTTGTACAAAGTGTTCAAATGTCTGTTCAGTTGTCTGCAACAATTCCTGCAATATTTGACGAGAAACGCGTACATCGAGATCGCCATTTATGGCGAAAACTTCTGCACGTCAGGCCAACTAGCATTCAAAATGATCACCTCGAATGTACTACGCGTGGCCGCGATCAACTCGGTCGGTGATTTTGTACTATTCCTAGGCAAGGTGCTTGTGGTCACGTCTACTGTACTGCTTGGTTTCCGCATGCTTGAGAACAAACCTGGAATACTTCACCTGTGGGTGCCACTGACGGTCGCTGGCATATTTGCGTATTTCGTCGCCCACTGTTTCATCTCTGTGTACGAGATGGTCATCGACACAATATTCATGTGCTTCTGTGAAGACTGCAATCTGAACGATGGTGTCACCCGCGAGTATTATATGAGCAAGGAACTTATGGACTTTGTCGAGAGCAGTCAGAAGGTGTTGAGAGTTGGCGACGGAGATACAAATTAATTGACAAAACACCTCTGCCTCTAACGCCGTCGTCGCCACTGCACAACATTTCCGCTATATTTTTAATCGTAATTTCGTGTTACAATATTATAATTACTTACCGATTAAGTATGATACATATTATTTTATCGCGTGCGGAGATGGCGGCGTGTAAAATCAACATATTTACTATTTCGTATTTACTAATCGCCATTATTTTGATATTTCTAATTTTAAATACGTCGAGACTAAATTGACGACGGTTGTAGACTAAGTGCGTGTATTCGTACATATTTTGATTAATTTATTTTTTATTTCCACTGTTTATTTTTACCAATTTTTTTATTTTTCACCAAATATGCCGGCATTTGAATATGGGCGTTATTTATTTCAAAAACTTTCTCTTTCCCTTCTCTCGTTTTATATTCTCTATGAAATAAACGTCGCGTTATTTATACGGACAAAAAAACGAGCTCGTTATTGTAGTATATATCGTAGTGACGTACACTCGTTATTATTTCGTATTCAATTCGACAATGAATCCCACCGTGAAATATGAATTAATTTTTTAGCTTTAAAATCGTCTACGTAAAAAACAATTTTGAAAGAGAGATTTATTTTTAAGTTTCGAGGAAAAAAATATACAATTCTCGCCCTTTTTGAGAATTACGTACGTAGTAATAAATTTCCGTAATATATGTTATTTGGAGTGGACGTGTTTGTGTTTTTTTTTAGCGGACAAACACTACGGAAGTGCTAAAACCTTATTTCGATATTTCTAAGCTTTTTATATTCGAGCGTATTTTTGCATTATTTCGTATTTATAAGAATTATAATCTATCGTACGTCTTTATATATTTACGATTTAAACGTATAATATTTATGTAATGAATAAATACTCGTACACTTTTATTGTTCGTTGTTAATTGCGGCGAGTTTACCGAAGCAAAGAATTCGTCGGCGTTCGTTCGGTTTTTTTTTTTTTTTTAATCGTCGCGCGATACGAACACCAAGTTGTGAAAAACAGTAGCGCGAACGTCGGACGACAACACCATCTAACAACGTGGAAACAAAGAGTGGGGAAAGTTATCGTTCGTTTGCAATAACGCGCGTGGAGGTAAAAAAAACAAAACAAAACCAAACGCGTTTAATAATTTTTATATATATATATATTTTTTTTTTACCGTTTGACGTCGTCGTCGATTTATACGTTTTTTACGAGACTCCGCAATACAAATCTCACGCGGTTTGACGACGAACGTCCGTGCGCGCGTTGTTACACATTCACACACAATATAGGTAATACTTCGTTTCCACTAGAAAAACAACAATAAATAACGTTTAAAAACGAAAAAAACCGGCGCGACGATAATATAATACGAATAACGGTTTTTTCTCTTATAACACGTCTATAATACGTAATAAATTTTGTTTAAAATTCCGAACAACGAAAAACTCTTAAAAACTTAAAGAACGTCGACCGAACGACGGAAGAAAAAACTCTTAAAAGCGAACGAAAACAAAAAAAAAACGTCGTTTCGGAAAACGACTACACGAATTTAAGACTAGAAACGAACAAACGGCGGCGGTAGACGCGCCAGCGACGTTCTCCGTTACAACGGGCGTTGCTTTAAACACACCCGCGCGATTGACTAGAAACGACGATGAGAGACCACCGGCGGCGTTTTACAAATTATATACGCGGCTACGTTTACGAAATACGTGGAAAGCTCGGAAGAGGGTCGACACTTTTCGGATGCCTCGCGGGATACGACGACGAACGAATTTAACGTTTACGACATTTACGTGTACCGTGCGTGTGACACACGTCAATGTTTACCGATGATGTCGTGAAGCACGGGCGAGTCCCCGAGACCGATTTTGCTTACGTCGACGATCGTTCGTAATTTATTCGATAAGTACAGAAAGCGTCGGGTAGGGACGGCGCGCGATTCTCACCTACGGACGGCCACCGTCGACGATGATCGTTGCCGAAGGGCTACGGGCGTTTTACCGGAAGGGAGTAAAATGGGAACATTGTACACGAGACGATAAAAAACGTCTACGTGTACAAACGAGACGCGAGTCGAATTTATTAGCTATATATCGGTGGTTTAGTCATAATAACGACATCGGTTGTTACGGAACATACGACGGACTAATTAAATGTCGCTCGTTCGGTTTCCGTAACGTTCGTCGGCTTTATTTGTTCGAACGAGAAAATAGGGCGGACAATGAGCGCGTAACAGTGGGCGGAGGGGAGGAGAGACAATGAAAACGCTTAGACGCGTGGGCGACAGGATAAAAAATGCGTATGTAAGAGGAAGCGCATCGGATGGAAACAAACGAGGGAGAACGGACTTTTAGACGGTCCGTGTTTATGTGAAGATTCGGAAGCAATAAGAACGGTTATGGACAAACGAACGTCGACGAAGAGGAAGACCGGGGATTGAACGCGCGATATGCTGTCGTGTGTGGGCGGAGATCAAGTGGGACCCTCCCCCCCATAAATAGTTGGGAGAGGCGAGGAAGACCTTTTTTTTCGGAATTTTTATATAGGCTTTTACGAGAATTATTTTCGACGTTTACTCTATATATATATATATATACATACGTGACGCGTCGAGTATCGGAGAGAACAATTTTTTCCTCCCTTCGAAAATATCTGCGTTCTCGACAGCGAGCACAATTTGTACGTACGAAGGTAAATACCGTTTATTAGAACGGCCGCGCGTCGAAAACACGCCGGTACGTCGCGGCGGATCGAATCGGTCGCGTAACGTATTTTCGAATGATCAAAATGGACGTTATAAGAATGTTCGACGGAAGACAATACTAATCCGACCGCGTTCTTTTTTAACGAACTCAATTAGTAAATTTCAATTAGTAACCGACAATAATGGCGCGCGCGTGCGCGTGTATAGTGATGACGTAGAACGCGGACGACAATTTTTCGGAAAACAAAAGCGATTTGGCTACACATTCGGTACGTGTTCGCGATTCGGACGACGGGAAAAAAAAGCGTATTTCGGATCGTCTGGAAAATTCCCTAGTTTCTTCGTTTCGTAACGACGTACGGAATTGTTCGGTCTTAACCTAAAAGCGGTTCGTTCTCTCAGTCGATGTACGAATTTTTTCGGTATTAACGGCCCGGGTCCGTATTTGTTTCTCTACAAATTGTGACTCACGTCCGATGAAAGTGTCTACTCTAGTGTGTGTGTGTGTGTGGTGATTGTAAGGACAGAGTGGGTCGCGGCTAAAAATACGTTTTTAAACGAAAATACCGATACAGGACCCCCCCAATCGAACGACGTTTACGATTATAATTTACTAAATATCGTCGTAAGTGACCACGAAAACAGAATCGCGAATGTGGAGACACTGGAGAGGGGAAACGGTATGTGTGTGTGGTTAGGTTACCTAACCCCACTCTTCTCGCTATATACGAACGGTGACCGTCGTTTGTGCGACGACGAGTCGTCGTTATTCGTAAGCGCCGTAAAATTCGACGTAACCGAAAAAACCGTTTATACGTTGACGGTCCCGCGTTTATTTTCCGACGAATTCGGGCGCCCGATCCGTCCATACGTAAAAAGAAATAATCGGAACACGCGACCCGCGCCGGTCGGGCAAAGTCGACGAAAATCCGTTAGTAAAAAAATTAATACTACGACGAGCTTGAAACAACGAACGACACACGCGCGTGGCCCAATGTATAATAACAACACCCGTTCGTTCGTCATATCTAAACAGCTACCCGATACGGACGTGCGTGCGCGTGGTTTATACTTAAACGTGTAAAATATATTAGACGCGCGTGTCTGTGTGTGTGTGTGTATATAAAATGGAAGTAAGAGATGTTCGAAGTAGTAGTAAGTCTTCGACGATTCCGATAGGGTAAGAATGTCGGCGGGCGCTTCAATCGATTTTTACCGCCGGAAAGTTTTTCGTGACGATCAGCTGCTCGTGCGGAAAGTCCAGCGTTATGGTGAAATGAAACGCCATGTTCGACACGGCCAGGATGTACTCGCTGAGCGCGAACCAAGTGAACGCTAAAAAACAGTAAAGTACGATTCGACAATTATATTATAACGGACAAAGAAACGCCCAAGTACGTACGTAGAAAATTCGCGACGGACGTGGCTGCGGGGTGAATTTGAAAATCGCGCTAACCGAGAGTTTAACTCGGAAATTGGCGTTCAAAAAGAAAACGTCGAACGAACGTGGGCGACCTATATATTAAAAAAAAAAAACGCCCCGTTCGTTCGGGCGTTTGTTTACCGGTAACGGTCGAACGGCGTATCGAATAATATTTTGAAATTCGTGTCCGCGAAAACGAAACCGCGCCCGGCGACGTTTGTGTGTTATTTACGAAATATACGCCGGAGCGCGTAAATGGCTCGCGCGTTGATTTTGGAACTCCGGTTTTGTAAGACGGTCTAATCGTCTCGATTTAATTCGGTCGACGATGGCGCCGAAAGCGGCGCGTAAAATTGTAGGGTAGTCCGAGCGTTTTTATTAAGTACACGGCTAAAACCGATTTTAGTTAACACGCGTGAAAACCGTAAAAACCCGTCGTTTTCGGGCGAGTAATATAAGAAATCGATCGGTGGAGCGTGTCCGACACTAATGGGCCTAGTGGATAAAGAAGCGCGTGGAGGGCGAATATTTAAGCCGAAGAAAAATGTAACCAAGTTCTCGACCGTAGTATATACCACGTGTCAAGGACCAGGGTTCGTCAACTTGAAACCAATTGGCGTACTCGTTACGAACGTTTCCCCCCCCCCCAATGCGCGGCAGACGACCATCGCGGGAACACACTTGTCGGTCGACTGAACTTGAGTGGCGAAAACGTGCGCCATAAGCCCCGACGGAGGCTTCGCCACCGGCTCTGACGAGCGTATGAGGGGCGGGGGAACCGCGTGACCACCGAGCGTTAAACAACCTGTTACGCTATCGGCCCGGGTCCGTAAGTTTTACTAATCGTTAACACGGCCGATCGTCCGCGAACGTAATATATATGCGCGCGTAAACAACGGGCGCGTAGCCAAAATTACGCGATATAGGGGAGGGACGGGTGGCCTAATTACGGACAAAACGAGTATATTTATACGACGACGGTCCGTCGGAAAAAATATTCGACGACGCGCGCAAATTATATATATATATATATACGCCCCGTCCCCGTAATTACGTTTTTCAAATTCGATATCGCCGTAGCCCCGCGCGCCTCTACTACGCGAGATTATCGTGTTTAACGAAAGCTACAGCGTAACACGCGGACGAATAAAAACACCCCCCCCCCCCCCCCCCCCCCCCCCTCGTCCGCCCCCGC
>JAIPRN010002211.1:19294-33354 GCA_025469175.1 Geopemphigus sp. TES_GeoC_2020
CATTTATATATATATATATATATATATATATATATAAATTATTATCCTGTATCTAATTATCATATTATCAGATAAACTTTGAAAAAAAAACAATAGTAAACGTTTCGAATGACGTTGGTAGATAACTGGATTATTTTTTGGATGTAAATTTGTCAATCTTCCAAATTAATAATAATCGTCGAAAACAATTGTCTACATAATTGTGTAGCATTGGGTAATTTAAGGAAAAACATTGACGGTCGAATTATTTTAATTTTAAGCTCAAGAATACGAATATATAAAATAAGATTTTCGTTTTGGATTTACCGCAGTTGAGATGAAATGAAACGATTGTGTCATTAATGAATTGGACGTATAACGCACGATTAATTATTCTTTGTACAGCACGACGATTAAGCGATAAATAAACGTCAGATAAAAGCAATTCGTAACGAACTTCTTTTTCGTTCGCTTATAGTCGTAAATTTAAAAAAGCGCACACCAAAAATTTGTTGCATTGCAATCATCAATTGAATAACAAACGTATTTTAAGTACGCAAATCGCGCGATAAGAGAATTGACCGTTTATCTGCGACCGGTGTCGCGATTGCGCCAGTGACCGCAGCTATACGTTTTTCGTCCATGAAAACTCGTGGCTCTTTATCAATCGGAAAAACTGTCGTTATCGTTTAGCTTTTTATTTCTTTGCCGACGGCTAAATTCCGTCCGACCCGTTCCCCGCGTTCCGCCATTTAAACCACGAGGGTGATGTCAACGTGCTCGACGTAATTTCCTAACTTCCCATCGTTGCTGTTTTCGTGTAAGTAAATTATCGTTTATCCATCTTGTGTTTAATTCGACACACCGTGTGTATAATCAATGAATTGCTTTAGCGAGCACGTTCGGACCTTGAGTTTCTGAGGCGTTTACAGATATTTTATTAAATTCGGCGTCATCAATCACCCCGTCGTCTAATCATGACATCGGTGTTCGAATTCAACGAGAATACCAATTTCGAACACGTAATCGGAGTACTTTTCAACAATTGGACAGCTCTCAAAGTGAGTATTAATCCTCTTGTCACTGTCGTTTCTACGTTTTAATGTTGTTTATCGTATTTAAGTTAGCTGTCGAACATGGCATGGGTGGATCGTTTGAGGTGATGCAATTCAAAATCAGTGACTTGATACAGAATGTTCACGAATGTCTCCGGAAGTTCGGTTTGTTTTTTTTTTTTTGTTCATAATAAAATGTTGACCCGTAATTAGTACTAATCTCGCCACATAGTGAATACATGTTAGTAACATATTAGATCGTCTATTTAAAAAATAAAAGGGAATAATATTTTTATAATAAACAATTTCGTTTGAAAGTCATTAATAACTAGTATATTCTAATTATAGTTGTTTGAGGTACATTTTAATAGTAAATTATGCGCTTATATCCACGTACAAATATTCAGATTATGTGTAATGTTTATGAACAAGTAATTATTCGAATTAATTCTAATTTAGGTGATAATATGTGTTGGACAAGCATATCGGATATAATTGAAGATGTAATGGATGTTGGCTTTGACGTTGTACTCGAAGATGCTTCTGCTGATGAGTTGAGTAAACATATTTGTCAATTGTACTGTGATTGGAACCAGTCAATAGATGGCCGAAATAAAGTTATAGACGAGCTAAAGAAACTACCAATTACAATTCCTATTCAAATTACACCAGTAAGACCATTACGTGAAAAGCAAAAGGTAATTTTCATGACAATTTATTTTTACTCTTACTAATATTTTCTAACCACTGTAGTTATAATTGTTAATTTGACATAAACTAATGTTCTTTATTAAATCAAATTATACGTTATATTATTTTTCTTAAGTTAGAATGTGCGACATATGTTTTAATAATAATATTAATATGACTCGAATAGGTATAAAAGCAAACTATAATAATTTACACAAGACCCTAATATTTATTCAATATACATTTTATTTCAATCACAGTAATGATTTGTTGAACAATCCTCTATGCGGTATTAATTGTAGTTTATTTATAGAAAGCTGACTTATCATCTAGTGAAGAGTCAGATCCTTCTTGCGACGATGGATGGACTGTGGTAAAACATAAATAAAATAATGGCTCAATGTCTTTTCTACTATTTAAGTTTATATCAGATTTATCACTAGTAAAGCGGTCCTAGTTTTGATGCATTTTTATATATATCATGTTACGGAAAATGTTCACTAAAACGAGTGTATTATAATTTTTACTCATGTTTCTTTCCATCGTATTTTTGTTAATTTACTTTGGTTTTTTTATATATATATATTGTTAATTTTCAACATATCCTGTGTTCAAAAATAAAAGTATACCAAATCAACTATGTTAGTAACACTATTTATGGTTTTTATATTATGTTATTATGGTGTTTAAATTACAATCCTTTATTAGTGTATAGTTACATAACAAAATTGATGTTTTGATTTACTCTGCATAGTCGTCATAGTTTTATCATCTTTAACATTAACAACATCAATTGACTTGTTATAAAGTTTAAAACTGCCTAATAATTCTCCGAAGTTTTAAAAAGTTATATATATATTATATTTTTTTTTCAATTTCAAAAGAACTCTTGTAATAAATATTTGAATTGTAATAAGTGCATATAACTGCTTTAAAACCGTAATATCAAAACACAAAAAAGTATCGTTTTTAACGAGGTGATATTATACTATGGATAATACTATAAGTTAATTTTATTCCAATAACGTGTATAGAAATTGTGTCTGTTTAGTTTTTAATTTTATCGTTATATTTTATAAGTAGTTTAATTATGTTTACGTTTAAAGAAAGTATAAATAATTGAACGATTTTTGTTTAATACATTTTATATAATTTCGTAATATTTACAATAGAATTTGCCGACGCTGTAAATGAATTAACATTTTTGAAACTTGGACAGTTTTACGTAATAAATTATCGAATAATTTAATAATTTTTAGGACAATACTAATATTACGTTTTTATTTCATTATGATTATGTACAAATCTGTTTGATTTTTAACATTTTCTCGACACTTGTGTTGTATTATTGTCAAGTGATTACAAATTTGATATAAAATGACAAACTGATTTTGTGAAAAAAAAAGTTTACACATGTTAAATCATAAAATACACTTGTAATGTGGTAAAAGAATAATTAATGTAGCCTGTATGGCATTTGTTGATTTGTCATTGATTGATTAAGCCGAAAGTGTTAGATTAGTGATTTGTATTATTTTATAATTTATGTGGTTATTCGACGTCATAATTTTAAAATTATTTTCAACGTTCCGTCTAAATGTAGTTATAACTATAGTACTTATATCATCAACATGTATGTGTGCAAGAAACAGTGACGTAGCCAGGATTACTACAAAATTTGTAGAAGTGACTTAGCGACAATTGCAATTTATATTCGGTGGTGGCCAATGTTTATATGCCCCTACAACCCCTTCGCTTGTTAAAAAAATATTCTACACAAATGCAAGGCGTCGTAAGTAGGTAATTAAATTACGATAACTTTTTTAATTCGTAATTGCGAATTTTGAGCCAGTGGAGTGTGTGTCATCATGGACAGTACACATACTACAAGTGGCTTGTTATTCGTACATTTTAAAATCGAATACTCGAATATTCTAATGGTATAAACGGCAACGGCGGCCAGTAAAATGTTTTGAATGATGGCAAAATCACGTCCCTTGCACACAAACAAAACGCCTGTTTTTTTTGTTCATTACTGAGTCATTTGTTGGCTGGAAAACTGACGACGTTGCTTTAGCTAGCGACCACGGCACCGTTTATTGTAGTAAAGAACGATAAATAATTATCACCGAACGGTGTAGTGCCCCTAATTGAGTATAGCACCCTTGTCGTACGAATCGCGGCGTCGATTCCATCCGTCTCCCGTCTATCTAAAATTGCCCACGTCCGGTTCTTTCCTTCCGGCCCGGGTAGGAGTCGGGCGGAAGCCAGAGGTGCGCTTTAACTAATGCTAACGAGTACCCCCCTCTGGTCTTACTGGCCTTGACTAACTAAAAAACCGACTCGGAATTCTATCGGACCACCGAGGCGATCGTTCAATACCCCCTACTTATATGATAGTTGTACGCGCCTGGACTATATGAAAACGGAAGAACGCGGCCCTGAGTTCGCGGGACGTTGTTCCACGACCGAGGAGAAGTAACCCACCACCGTACCGTGTCTGAAACGGAAAAACAAAAGCGATTCGGGCGTCGTTACGGTTTCGTTTAATCGCGAAACGGCAATTAACGCGATACGCGCGTATATTATAATCGAAATAATTAAAGATCTTTCCGACGAGGATTTAACCCGTTTTCGTTGTTCCGTCACGTCACGATACAGTGTACTTGAAGAGTACCGCGCCCGCGGAAAATGCGATTGTCGTCAACAGTGGCGAATACCGCGCCATTTTGCCGGCGCCGCTTTTGAAGTTGATTCTGTTTTCGATTCCGGTAATGACGGGACTGATCGCGTTCACATAGGACGCCGTCGCGTTGTAATCCTCGACGTCTACGAACAACACGGACGAATATTATTTGGGGAAAAGCGTTCTTCGGAACGACGCGAACGTCTTTTTAGTAGTGGTGACGGTGGCGGCTCCACGATTGATATATACATTGGCGAAATACTCGCGCGTGCATCGAAAATTCGATAGATATTACGAACGAATACCTGCGTACCATTTTATTTATACGGTAAAGAAACAAGTTTAGAAACGCGTTAATGATCCAAAAATGTTTCGATAAAATAGCGAATATGATTGACGGGTTTTCGTTTTTAACGAAAACGTTTTCGCTTAGGTAACCAGAAATAAAACGATAAAAAAAAAGAAAAACGCGTATCGGCCTTTTAACAACTTCGATTCACTCGGAAATTTTCGAAAAAAGCGATATTAAAAATATTACGTACGTGAAAAACCGCGTTTGTACTTATTGGACGGTTTCGTTGCTCGGCCCAGACGGGGGGGAGGGGGGAACCAAGCGTTCCTACGACTTATTTATGAACGTTCACGATGAACCATTTTCCGTCATGCCTATAAAAGTTCGTCGTTCGAACTAGGTACGAAAAGTGTCGGAATTAAGTCTCGAAACGCGGAATTTCGGCGCGTAATTCGTTCGAACATTACGCGGCAACGAACGATTTCTGACGCGTTCTTTCCGGAACGGAATTCAACCCGCTAATAGTGTCGCGTTTCTGAAAACATCCGCGTGACGGTCCGCGGTAAATGCACGACATTTTGGCCGAAATTGAACGAGCAATAATTTTACGGCGTAAAACGAAACGTCGTTTGGTGCCGCGTTTACTAATATATCTTTACGAACCGTATATTTCCATTTGCTTCACTCTGTCCTTGAACGAAGTGAAATTATCGCCACCTTCGGCCAAATAATTGGTCATTATTATTGTGTAGTTCGCGGTTAACACCAATGGTTCGTATTCGGGAATCCTACAATCGGCGCACCGGACTAATAGCGAGGATACTCGGTTACCGGGTGTTTGTGTCAAGTCGAATTCGACGCGAATGCCTGCAAAAAAAATCGCGCGATCGTTAACGTCCAAAGTGGCGTAGTGATTGTGTCGGTAGAGAAAACGCACTCTAATCCGGACGGACGTTTATATTGTTAACTGTCAAGGACTACTTAACACGGAATGAAAACGGAAATACTTAAACATGGATATATCAACTATTGATTGATTTTGCTTCGCGTACGATGACTATGCCCATTAAAATTACACCAGGCGTGTGCCTCTGCTAATGGATGAGTGAAGGGATTGTTTTGCGCATGGTAAGTCGGTCTAACCAAGTTAACAGGCATGGTTTGAGTTTGTGTATTCGGTAGTTGGCGGGGAGGTACCAAGGAGACGGATGTGATCGGAGTTTTTGTAAAATAACGCTTCGAGTTTGAACGTGACCACGGTTGAATTGTGTGGCCGGTTTTATATATTTGTTGCGCCTTCGAGAATATTCTCGATAATGGTACACGTGCATGTTGTTAGGCGATTTCTCGTTGGCGTCACGACAACGTCGTGTCGCTACAAATAAACGCGTTTCAGGTCGTACGTTAAAGAATAAATAAAACGAAAAAATTAGAGGCGTATTTGTTTTCTGTCCCTCGCGATATTTTCGCGGTTAAGTTTCGCGCACAATATAACGGTATAGTGTCCTACGAACGTTTTAGTAATTTAAATCAAACTACAAACGCCCGCCACTTTTCAAAATAAAAAAAATAAACGTCGGGGTAATGGTTTCCTCCGTGATGGTGTAAATACGACGTACGGGTGTACGCGTTTATGCGTTACTACTGTACCAGGCGTACTCACCGGAAACTTGTAAAAAATTTTTGCTGCCTCTGTAGCCGTTACTATGTACGGTGAAATTGTAAACGCTGTATTCAAACGCTTCCAAAAGACTAGAACCGGTAATCGTAATTTTAGTCAAGGTGTTCATAAACGGCTGCACGGTGATCAACTGTCCTAAGGAGATGTAGCCTGGTGAAAAACATAAAACGATTTTTCGTTATCGAATCGCGCACGACGACGACGTTTCCGACGATTTAAACGAATTCTCGACCACTCGTTCGGGTAATTTTATATTATCGCGCGTTCGTTTTCAACGAATAAGTTACTCTCGATAAATTCGATTTTCCGTAAATTTTTGTACACAATACCAGTATCTTTCGATCAAATAACGCTTACGTTGATTATGACCGTTTTCGAAATTCCGATATTTTCTTTAACTATTACGTATCTGTTAATAGTTTAGCGATCTATTCCACGAATTTACGAAGTAACCGTAAGTACCTATAAATACCTACGTCGATCGATAGTATTCCCTCCCTAAATCTTAATTATCGCGAACTTCGATACACGTGCACATTCTATTTGTAACGAAATGACGTGTTCTTTCGATAAACCCATCTTCCTTTTTATATTCAACGTAAAACGTTACCATCGTGATCCGTTTCGTTAATCGAAGACCGAATACCGCCGGCTTGAATGATCGCGATAGGAGCGTCGGTCCATTTGTCGTCGTAAACGTTTTTTTTCATGATGTTCTAGAAAACGACGTTAATTTTTACCGACAAAATGTACTAAAGTTTCGATTTGCCGATTTTAACGTTACTCACGAAATGCACGAACGAATCGGCTATGAGGTTTCCTATATTGCACTCCGTACTGTAACAACCGTAATTTATTAACTCGACGAACGTACGTCCGATTGTTATGTTCGTAAATGTAACCACTTTCGGTTTCCATTGGTCGAGCACGGCCAACATCGAAGGGTCTAAAACGGATACGGAAACATACTTTAACACACTCTGACCCGCTAAGCGTATTATTCCTAATTCGTACAAGATTTTCGCAAACAGCGCCCGAATATTTAGTGCCGTACATTGATTGTTACCTTGTTCTATTCTGTGATCCAGTAACGTCGGCGAACCGTCGATGTTCACTAAGTCGCCGTTCGCGTCGAACCGCAAATTGACTTTGCCCACGTATTTTGTATGCGCGTATACTTGTAAGATCGGTACAACTTTGTTATTGGTATTCGTCACGTACAGCGGATACGGTCCGTACGGTTTTTCGATGCTGGGTGGAGAACCTGAACAGTAAATTTATTGGAAACGTTACCATTCGTTTCGCCGCGTAACGCCGAATAAATAAACGTTTTTTCAATTTTCGACGGTACGCGGAAATATTATCGTTCAAGCGTATCTAATCCACGGCCTACGCATTTACAAAACGTTCGATATTCCGCGACACGCACACACAAATTACTCGGAAATAAGTATTTTCGTGTTTCGCTACGAAATTTGACGTCAGATCGAAGTAACTTGAGCGAATATCGTTGTAGGCCAAGTTTCAACGCGATAAACTCGACGCTTACAAATTCGGAACTATAATAAATCCTCGTTTACGGCTTACCGGAATATAACAACGTATGCGAATGTCCGCCGACAATCAGATCGATGTCTTCTACTTCTCTGGCGATTATCTGATCCATTTCAATGCCACTGTGGCCGAGGCCGATAATTATGTTCACGCCGTTTTCCCGTAATTTCTTCGTTTCCTTTTTCAACGATTTGACTTCGTCGAAAATGTTAACGGCTCCGACATGAGATGTAAACTAAAAATGTCGAAAAAAAAAGGAAAACGCCAATTATTGTACGTTAACGAGTTGTGATAAAACAATTTGCTTATTATCGTAATTAGACGGAACTGAATAGTAAGAGGAATAAATAATTAACTAATTCGCGACGATATTTCTAACATTTGGCGAAATGACGCGATTGTATATTTAATACTACGTCGAAATACTGCAAAAACTTCGTACAAAACGTTCTTATTCTTTAATGATGTTTTAATTTTTCTTTTAGTTTGCCACGGTCGGGCTTGAGAAACTTTACGATTGTTTCGGTTTCAATTAATGCTGGTGTCTTTACCAATTTTTTCCGACTTGAAGCGAAAATATTAATTTTAAAAGGAAAAATAACTTATTATGTTTAAATAAAAATAGATTATTATACCTAAACTATAATCTACCCATACTACCCATACTACCTACCTTAACTATAACTTTCAAATTGCCCGTCTTTGTTTATTATTATAAAAAAAAAATTAATTTCTTACGAATCACAGGAAACGTTCAAAATATTTACATAAATTCAACATATACGATGAACTCGATACAATTAAAATACTGACGCGATTTTGTATACAACGAAAACGTTTTTATTTCTTACAAATATTAATATTTGAATATATAACAAAAAAAACAGCGTAGCTTTTATTTGTAGGACATCAATAAGAGGCGCGTTAAAAATATAAAATAAAAAACTAAATTTAGTGGAATCGAACGAACCTTAAAGATATGGATTACGATTTTTGAACCCAACTAACAAGTGTACGTGAAAGAACTTCAAAATGTATTTCGTCTATATTTGATACGGTATGTTTTTCGGTAATGAACTAATAATAGAAATTATGAAAAAAACTCGACAATATGGTGTTTCACGGCGTATTTGTTTTCGTAATATTGATTTCGTGGATTTGCGTTTAAAATAAATACAATTAAAAGTTTATACATTTTTATCTTTTTTTTTGTAGAGATTAAATTATTTAAAATTATGAGCGGAAAGATAAAAGACGTTTTACGGCGAAGTTTTTTTTTGAGTATAGCATTTTTAAAGTAGAACGATTTTGTTTTTTGTACGTACCTATCTGGGACTGGTTTAATTTGTTTAAAATATACAAAACGACGTGTCAAATAGTAGTGTTACACGTAATGTTTCGATGAAAAAATTAGCGAATAAACCATTAATTACCATAGTTTCCGGCGTCAAGTATCCGACAACGCCGACTTTAGTGTTATTTATCGTGAGTACCAACGATGGTATCACCAAATTATTCAACTCGGGTTCTGCCGTCATATTCAGGTTCGATATTACCGTGGGTATACCTTGAATTCCGTTCAAGTACGACACAAGTGTGTCGACGCCGGCGTCGAATTCGTGGTTTCCCAAAGTCTGAAGAAATATATATATATATATATATATGATAAAAGTCTAAAAATTATTATCGTTTTATGTATCGCAGTTTTGTATTCAATTTGGATTTCGAGTACGAATCAAAATTTTCCAAAGTTTTAAAAGGGTTTTGTCGTTATTTCAACAATAAAAGACTGGTACACAAAGATACGTGCTATATCGTTTTTAAATAAAACGGCAAATGTCTTATGGCAATTGTATGTGCGTCGCAATAATTACATTTTACCGACAGTTTCGGGAAATAATCGTAGGCGCACCAACGGTTTTGCGAGCGCAGGCCCGAATATTCGTTTCGAGCACACGCAAAGATCAAAGGTGACGACAATCAACTTTGGTCATATTCGGCGATTTTTTTATACATAGTCGATACGTCTATCGCTAGTTGTTCGCATTTATTGCGTTCGTATTGTAGATCGAGGATTGGATTTGTTCCTATAGGCGTTTTAAATAACACGACGCATTTACGCATAGACGTGACGTGACAAAATATGTTGACAAGACGAGGGGAAGGGGTAGGGGAGAGCTAAAGTATAATATTTCAGTAAATTTTACGTAATACTTAAAATTTAAATTCCGTACGCAAAATGGACGATCAAATCTGAAAAATTATTTATATAGGTATACCGATTAGGGTAAATAAATGTGGGATAAGGGATGCCGCAAATTTTAGAAAACTAAACGGGATCGAGGAAGAAGAAGAATCGTTAAATCATAGCTCGCTTGTTCGTACCCACCGTAATCAACGGGATAGTATTTTTACCATGACGTCGGGGTTCAGCTCTTTAATGAAGTCGACGACGGGTTTCCATTTGAACAACGAGAAGTACGGCGTACCCTGGAAAGTGTCACCGGCCACCATGAACAGCGACGGTACGCCCCTTTCCGCCGCCATGCGTTTCTCGTCGCGTACGATTTGAGCGACCCTGGCCAGCCCTCCGTAACACTTTCCCAGGGCCGCGTCGTCTTCACGACACTCGTTACAATACACATCTGTCTCGTCGAACCGGCTGTGCATGTCGTTTGCGTGCAACAACACCAGTTCTAAGTCGGCGGCAACGGACGTTGTCACGACAGTGAGCGTCGCGACCATCGACGACAGCGTGAAAATCGATCGCATGATGGAGCGGTGGGGCGACAATGAGTGACAAAAACACGTTCCGAAATACGAAAATCGGAAAACCGCGAAACGAGATATTCGCCTCGTTGTTCGAGCGTACGAAATACGTGAACACGTAGGTTGATTGACGATTGACTGACTACTGATGTAGTAAAGTACGTCGCCGAGTACGACACACCGACGGCGTTTTAAAAGTCACACGCTTCTAACGGATTTTTCGTAAATATTATTATATAAAAAAAAAAAAGAAAAACGGAAAAAATTTATCTAAACTGCGTCACGGTTTCCCCATACTTGCATATAACGTGTTCGCGTTAAGTACCCGCGATTTACAATATTAATTGTTACGCGCGTACACAATCGAAATTGAAATATATATAGCGCACTACGTTCGCTCGTGTTATCGTTACCTTTTTTTGGCATCGTTGACATTATAGGGAAACATGTTCGACTGTGCGCATGAGTGTTGTTTGATGCCACTCATCACGTGTCCGCCGCGAGTATTGTTTACACACTTCGTCACGTGATTCAAAATCTAATGTATTTACCGTTTTGAACATCGGGCTAAGTGAGAAAATATACAAAATACAATATAGTCGCGAAAGGAAAAAAAATCGCTACGTAGACACGAGTCGTGGTGGTGACCTAACGTATTAACAATAATACGCACAAAACGTCTTTAGATTACGCTGCCAATTGTTTCGCGACGATTGTCGCAATCGTGGGTACGTGCAAACGTACTCACGAAATAAATCAAAGAGACGAAATACCGTTACGTCGTCACCGTAATGCTACAATTAATGCCGGGAGGGGCAATTCACGAATTATGTTGTCGGAGCAGACGTTTTGAGGATACGTTATCAACAAGTATAATATACCTATGATGACTAGGATTAAGGTTCAATAGTTAGATTAGAACGTCGTAAAGGATTATTATTGGCGTAGGACGTGACATTCTAATCGTGGAGAAAAAATTATAGAGTTCGCGGTTTTTTTCGACGTTCGGTGTTGTTTAATATTGCTCGAACCAAGTGAAATACGTTACTTTTTCGTTTAAAAAACGCGACTTAATTCGACCAAACTACCCCGAAGATAAACGAGATAAAGTATAATAACAGCTCTTTAAAGCGTTACGATATGGGAAAATGGATTACCTACTCTTTACAGACCCGACCGGCTTAAATACTGTTGTATATTTCGTTGTTCATTGACATACCTAAAATGATACGTAACTATTTAAAACCGTATACAAATTAGAATTTTATCGATCATATTATTAACTCAAGTTTATTCCGCTATCAATAGTATTAACTATTCTCTACAAAATTCGCTCGATGTATATAATCGCGCTTAATACTTAGTTGTAATGAACAATGACGTACTACATTATTTACAAAAGAAAATTTTCAAACATTTGTACGAAACGAACTTCGCGTAAAAAATATTGAAATGTAAACCGAATAAATTGTATCAAACTCGAAGATCGTCATACACATTTACGATTTATGTACCGAATTAATCTATAAAAGAAAAAACAATTCAACGTACGTAATATATTTTTCATAACTCCGGCAACGCTCGGACGACGTTAAAAAAATTTCGTCTAGTCGACACTTTAATTGACACGATTTTCCCAATAGTTGTCTAGAACGAAAAGAAAAATTGTTATATTCGTTTTAGACACGGACAATTTTCGTAATTAAGAGGTCGGAAACGTAATAAAATCTTAGATGTTTTGAACAGTATTCGTGAAAACGATTAATTATAATAAACTGTCGACGTCGCGCAAAACCGTTTTTCGAATACGGCGATTTAATTACGTCGTTTTCAAATTCGAAATAATAATTTACAATTTTGTGTCTAGGCGATATGTTTATCACCCCAATAGCATCTAGAAGCTCGCCACCTCGCTTTCTCGTTATTATAATTTTGAAAACAATTAAATTTTGGCTTATAGCGTTCGATAAAACTGCGAGTTTTAAATACTAAAAACGGTTAAATAATGCCGCGTTTATAGAGGACATGGTAGGGGAGAGTGTGATATATTACGGAAGATCTATTTTACGGGTTTTGAGCCGAAATCGGACTCTGATATTGTATACACACACACACACACACACACACACAATGTTTTAAACACATACCTATACACGGATACCACGCGTCTCGCGTACTCTATAAGTATTGTTAATGCGCGTCGGCGTGTAATCTATAGCACAAATAATATTTAAAATTTCGAGCTAATAATTTGCATTTTATGTATCGCTAAGTCAACATAACGTCAAAAAAATATTATCTACGTGCCGGCGGGTTAACGTGAATTTCTATATAAGAAACTCGTTTAAGGATTAAAGTAATTGCGTGCGTGGAACGTTTTAAATTATACGTGCGTTATTCGTGACGACTCGTCGAAGTCTGTAACACAATACGTATTTATCGTATCACGTATACCGTTGTGAGACTACTTACGACAAAAATATCAATAAATCGCTTCGAAATTTCAACCGATACTATAGCACGCTCTGACTATAAAACGATTATTTCAATTTACAAACGATAAATACGAATAGTTTACTCGTATAACGTGTATTGGTTAGGATTTCGCAAAGTTGTGTCCAATAAACGGCGTCGTAGGGTGTTCCCCGTTAATTAACGTTTATATTACGGGTAATAGTTGATCGAATATCGGCCGTGTAAACATTCCGCGAGGCGTTCGACTGTAATAGTTGAATAATAGTAATGTAATATTCGATTGTAATAATTAGTAAACTCGAAGGGAATACGTCGATTAGTATCGATCGGAAATATTACGCGGGCGAAATGGCGAAAACGACAATTTAGGACGAAAAACTCTGTAGCGTATATTGCGCGTAATGTTAAGGGATGTAGGACGTACGGACAATAATGTGTTAGAATTAGTGAGGGGCCTCGGTCGCGAGTGGGACACGAAAGGGGTGACTGACTACCGTATGAACAATACCGATGGAAGGCTGTTTGGGTTAGTAAGAAATCGTCGCAGTTTTGGTCCGCTTCGGTTGTATGAGAATCGAGTATAGGATTGCTTCAAACATCGTGCGCGCATGCATAAGCCCGTTTCAGATTAGTTTATAATTAATTAAATATCTACGTATTTCGTTATAATTCGTCGGTCGAAACAATCGTATTTCGTATACAATTCGTGATACTAACAATAATTATTACAATATTTTCGTTTAATTAATTTATTAGTTTAGGCTTTAACAGCCACTCAGGTCCACTGGGATGCCGTCGTCCGATTCGCCGAGTCGGTGATGATGGCGAAGGAAGTCGCCGAACGGCAGAGGCAGGCACTTGGCGTGACAGCTCCGTCGC
>JAIPRN010002212.1:9550-33347 GCA_025469175.1 Geopemphigus sp. TES_GeoC_2020
ATTGTAACTCAATTTAACTGCTTGAATATAAAAGAGTTAATATTTTAGTTTTAATTCGTTCTAAAATAGTTTAATTAGTCTATTAAAACAAACCTTATATTTTATTTTAAAAAAATATATAAGATATAAAGATTAAATATCATTATTTTGTATACCTTATATTTCATATAAGAAATAGATCAGAATAAATAGAATAGTAAATAGATTTATGTATAATATAATTAAAGTATTATTCATCAAAGATTATTACATTTTGCATCTCTTAAAAAAACTATTTAAAATTATAACTTAACATTAAAAATATACGTAAATAGCCAAAAAAAGTCTTAAAATAAAATGGATGTATGCTTACTTAAGTATTTTTAATTAGTATTTTAAAAATCAATTAGGGAGAACCTGTTCAGCAATCAGATGAATTGTTAAAAACAGAAAATGATCAAATTACTGAAACTGAGCCTGCAGAATTAGAAGTTAAACATCCATTAGAAAATAAATGGACACTTTGGTTTTATGAAAACAGAAGTAAAGTTTGGGAAGAAAATGTACGTGAAGTTGCTAGTTTTGATACTGTTGAAGATTTTTGGTGGTAAATTAAATCATCTTTATCTCAAAATCTAATAACTATATTTTTATTAAGTCAAGGATTATATTGAAAAATGTTTTAAACTTTAAACAGAATTAATGCTAAACTTATATACTATTTTTTAGTTTATTTAATCACATAAAACCTCCAAGTCAACTTTCATTACATTGTGATTACAATTATTTTAAAAATGGAATCAAACCCATGTGGGAAGATGAAAAAAATACTGCTGGTGGACGTTGGTTGTTACAATTACCTCCGGCTAAAAATAGTCCATATGTAGATGATTATTGGAAAAATATAGTAAGAACTAAACTTTTTATTTATATTAAATTTTAAGTTAAAATATGATAATTGTTTTAGATTATGAGTATAATTGGTGAAATATATGAACAGAGTCATGAGATTAATGGAGCTATAGTTAATGTACGAAGCAAAGGAACTAAAATAGCAGTATGGACAAATAATGCATCAAAAGATAATGAGAATAATATCATGGCTATTGGGTATGTGTTAAAAAGTATACACATTTCAATTTTTAAAATTTTGGATCTTGTTTTTTTATTAGTTAAATTATGTTGTATACAAATCAAGGCAACAAAGATGTTGGGAATTCAACTCTCAACTTTTTTCCATACAATATTTGTATATATCATTAATTTAAATTTCAAAAGTAAACAATTTATGCCACATAAAAATCTTAATCATTTATAAAAAGGAAAAAATTATATTTTAGATTTATATAAAAATCAAATTTTTAATCATGAAATTTATATTGATTATTTTAGGTACAATATGCAAAAATATTAAAAAAATGTAATTAATAATAAATGGTAAAAATAGTAGACCTTCAAAATTCAAATAATTAGTAATTAACTCAACCATGTAACCTTTATTTTTATCAAATGATAGTACAATGTTAGTAAAGTGAAATTAAACTTTTTATTTAAATCATAATTGTATATTTTGTGTGTAAATTGAAACATAAAGTCTTTAAAAATGTTTTGTATTTAACCTTGTAGAATATTTTGTGTAGGAATTTATATTTTATACGATGTATGTAGTATATGGTATACTTATATCATTTTGTTTATTAAAATTTACATAAATGTATTATTAATTTACCAACATTGATTATGTAATGATATATATATCGAATGCTATAAAAATATTTATTAATGTTTAAATGTAAAATATAAAAATAATATACGAAAATGTAAAAATATATCACCTGAAATATTAAAATTAAATTAAAAATTTGAACTTCGTCAATTATGATTAGTATTCAATACAAATATTAGATATAAGTTATTAACTTTTTGGTAAAATTGTTAAAATAAGAACTAAAAATATAGTGCACAAAAAACGTTTTTAAAAGGAAAAAAACTAAAAATCTAGTGAAAAAATAGGATGTAGTTAATACATCACACATTTTACACTTTTATTATTCGAAACTATGTATACATTTTTAAATTGCATCTAATAATTATCATTATATTGTGTATGTACTGTATAATTATATTTTAAAATTTCAGAAAAAAAATAAAAGAAGTTTTGGGCGGACAAAACGAGAAAATGGTGTACGAGTCTCATGAGGACACTGCAAATAAACAAGGAACTTTCGCAAAACACGCGTTTATATTGTAAATTTTAATAACCTCAAGAAACCAACGTTTTTAAAGATTAAAAAATTCAAGACATTAATCAAGCGTAATATAACACCAAAAACCGTTTTTCTTCCCTGAAAAATCTTATAAAGATCTAGCCTTTATATAGATAAACATTTATTTTTGTTCGAAAAATACCAAATTATTGTACTGCTTTCGTGTATAACAATAAATTCAGGTTTCTCCCTGCTCAGCAGTTTATTTTAATTGCTTTCTGTATTTTATAGTTTTATCAGATATTTACAGTTGTACACTTTAAATATACCTGAGTGTGTGTGTGCGTGCGTACATTTATAACGCTGACGACGAGCAGAAAAGTTTGTAATTAACCTTAATAATTTGATATTGTCTCAATCCTGTGCACTCTGCCATTTTAGAGTTTCAAATTCTAGATGCTTAGAATATAGCATTTACGAAATTCTATTTACGAATGTAGGTTTGAATTTAATTTATATTTTAAATACGTCGTGCGTGTGCGATGAGAATTCGCGTCGTCGAAAATATGGAATTGTTAAACAATCGTGACGTAGGAAATGTACATTTATTGGGTGATTCGTGGAAATTGTGGTATTGGAGATTCGACGGTGATCCAACTTCCGTTGATTCCATTAGTCCGCAGAATTGGTTGGACAGTTTACATGGGCTATGCAAGTTTGACAGTGTCGAAAAATTTTGGAGGTAACTGCGATTAATGTAAATTATAGTATGGATACGCGTAACAACTAACCGTTCGAGTTCGTTTCCCATAATTTATGTGTGGTGCCCATCCTAGTTCATTCATACAAGATTTTTCCAAAGTATAATTTTCGAAACAACACAGAGTTTACCTCTCAACAATTTTTTAAGTAATTGCAAATTTCGCGTTTAGAAATTGAATTTTGTAAAAAGACAATACATAACAATTGAATTTATCATAGTTAATTGATGTACAGTATTGTTCTTGTCAATTATACTTGTAACTCATTGAATATACTTATATTCTAAATTTAATAATATACATTCTATAATCTACAATTATAAAATATTCAACTTACAAAAATTGAGCAATAGTAAAAGAGAAAATCATAAGAAATATAATACAATTGCCTATAAAAAAATATTTCTCTGAAGTAGCTAAAACTGAATAAAACCATAAGTAGTATTGTATTGACATTGCCTAAAACATTAATTAAAATTTATGATATACTTAATAAGGGACATTTTTTTTATATATTAATGACGCAAAAATCAATATTATTAATGTTTTGCAATCTGTAGAAATTTTGAAATATCACATCAAACGAAAATGTTTATTTTTGACACTTGATAATTGTCATTTTATTAATTATTGTAATCCTGATGTAGAAGTAGTTTTAAGTCTATATAAGATGGATAGAAAAATGAAATAGCTTTTAAAATAATTTAGAAACTAAATTGAATCATTCAGCATGACTATATAACAAAAGATATTGAAGATGACCTGTTAATTTGAGAGGTTAAGGGTAAGAACTCATTTGTCTGTATTTTGTAAAACAAAAAAAAACAATGTATACTAATGCAATTTGATTGGTAACATTTCTTCAAGCTAAAATTAATTTATTGAGATAATTGGTTACAAAAATTATTTTTTCTAGACTAACACTCAGGGAAAAACTTACGAAAAAGTGCTAGGTCATACTGCTTTTAAATAGGTACATTTTATTATTTCAAAACTGCAAAATATTTATTTAAATAAATATTTCGGATGTACGAGATGCTTCAAATATGAAAATTATGAATTTGTATTAAATAGGTTGACTATCAGCAAAGTGTTAAATTGTAGTCAAATATTTTTCTAGGTAGTATTTATTTATATTTTCTGTTTACAGCGTATTTAATCATATTAAACCACCGAGTATGTTAAAAATTGGTTGTGATTACTCTGTATTTAAATCTGATATAAAACCTATGTGGGAAGATGAGGCAAATAAAAATGGTGGACATTGGTTAATAAAAGATAATGGATTATTAGATCAATGCTGGATAGATATTGTAATACTCATTTTAGATTACATTTACATAATTAGAAAGTGCCTATAATATATTCAATTTTTAGTTGTTGAGTATAATAGGTGGAATGTATGAACCATACAATGAACAAATTTGTGGTGTTGTTTATAAGAAGCGTCAATGTAATAAATTATATATTTGGATTTCTACATGTGACACAAATATTGTAAATAACATTGGGTAAGGCTATGTTTAAATATTTTATCGAGTCTCAAGTATTTTTTGTAAATTGTTTATTTTTCTAGTTCAAAACTCAAGCAATACATTAATTACCAAGAAAAAATAAAATTTCATAAACACAATTGGGATTCTTCTCTTAAAAAGAAAAGTACTTGGTATAGAAATACTACTTTAGATCTTTAAGGTTAATTTATATAATATTGTTTTAATGTTCAATGACTAAGTATTTTATTAAATTTATATAAATTTTAAAACAATATTAAAAATAAGTGCTAATGTGACTATACAAAATGACAAGTTATGATTATAAGAATTAATTACTTTCAATAATATAATAAATATTGTAATATTGTATAGATAAAAAATTATCTTAATAGTAATCAATTTTGTTTAATTCATGAATTTGAATTGATTAAAGTTATTATTTGCAGCAAATATGAAAATAATTAAATGTATTGATTTTTATCTAAAAAAAATATACTAACTTTTTTCATTTAAATTCAACATTGTCATTTTGTTATATATTCTAATATGTTATAAGTTAATTATTTATGAAATATAAAATAATTTTATACATTACTCTTATTTATTATGTACTATAGAATTAAATTTGATAGAAAATAGAAAAAATATTTATATACCTACTTTCTGAAATTAAAAAAAATATCTACGACAAATGATTGCGCTTGTCACTTTATAACAAGTAAAATTAATTATTTAACATTTGGTATTTTTTAAAATTTATTTTAATTGTTTCATACAGCTTATTTATTGTTAAGTATATCTATAAAAGTTTATTGTAAATGTTATTTGCTATATTTCTTTTATTTTTTAAACAAGTGTACTATTAAAAATGTAAATCACAAATAATGTCTGTATAATAAATTAGACACTGACACCTTGTTTTATTCTATTAAACCATTATTCTGGTCTACAATATGGTCATTTCCTTGATAAGTTTTTAATTATACTGTTTATAAACTACATATTAATTAAATTTGTTATAACAAAGAAACACGTCATTTTTTATGCGCGAGTAGAATACTTATTAATTATTTAGTCAATTATTGCCAACATTTAAATTACTATAATACAAATGATTTCTTCGTTATTGAGTTGATTAAAATAACAATCAACAAATTTTACACTTTAGGAAAAATACAAAATATAATTTATATATATATAATTATAATTTACAAAAGTAATCGATACTTTATGGCATAGGACGAATTATACAAGTTAAATAATAAAATGAAAAATTGGTTAATGGATATTTAATTTCATTAAGCTAATTGTCCACAAGAACCAATTATTACTTTTTCGGTTGGCAAACCAGCTTTGGTTCCACATTTCTCAATTTTCTTCATGACATCAATACCGCTTATTACATGACCAAACACAACATGTTTATTATCCAACCATTCTGTACGTGCTGTACAAATAAAAAATTGTGAACTATTTGTATTTGGACCAGAATTAGCCATAGACAAAATTCCAGGGCCTGTATGTTTTAATTCAAAATTTTCGTCGTCAAATTTTTTTCCATATATTGACAATCCACCTGTACCATTGTTATTGGTAATATCACCACCTTGACACATGAAATTTGGTATTATCCGGTGAACTGTGGTGTTTTGATAACCAAAACCTTTTTCGTGTGTGCACAAACAACGAAAATTTTCTGCTGTCCTTGGCACAATATCAGCTCGCAACATAATAATAATTCGGCCAGCATCTTTTTTACCAATTTTAATATCTAAATAAACTTGAGGATTTTTCACCTCGTCCTTAGTTTTGTCATCTTCAGTTTTTTTATCATCTTTAGTTTCAAGCGTTTTACCAGCATATTGAACAAGCCAATCATCTTCTGACCACACAGGTCTTGTTGAACCTCTGTTTATTTTCTGAGGTTTAGCCAAATTAACGCGGATGGTACGGCCATATATCTCAGACTCATTCATATTATCAATGGAATCTAATGCATCTTCAGGTTGTTCAAATTCGACGAATGCAAATCCACGGTGTTTCTCTGTCTCATAGTCTAATGGCATCTAAATTCATAATAGGTTTTAATATTAAATTCATTTATAAGTAATATCGAAATACAATTGTTACCTGAACATCGACAATATCACCAAAAGGTATAAAAGCGGATCTCAATACTTTTTCATCCACT
Source organism: Geopemphigus sp. TES_GeoC_2020 (assembly GCA_025469175.1). NCBI lineage: Eukaryota > Metazoa > Arthropoda > Insecta > Hemiptera > Aphididae > Geopemphigus > Geopemphigus sp. TES_GeoC_2020. Next base: position 16,185 of record JAIPRN010002212.1, read on the forward strand.
TCTTCAGCAAGTCCACCTACATAAACAGTTCGCTTCAAATACGATTTGTAAGTATCTGATTCGTTCATTGTTTGCCGTTTGATATTTTTATAAAAAAAAAAACCCAACGTTCTTGATCTAGTAAAATTAACTTAGGTACGAAAATTTTAGACAATTTTGCCGGTTATTTACAAAAAATATATATTCCTTATCAACAGGTAATACTAACAAAATTATTAATAAATCCACAATTTTTAGGTTATGTTTTTTCTGAAAATTTGAAAACAAAACCAATTGTCCAAAGGCATTTATTGATGACAATAGAATTGGAATGGAACTTTTTGAAGTTTATGTTTAATTGAATTTAAATTCCAAAATATTACGTATAATAATATAGTTAGAATAAGAAATGGCTTCTAAGTTCTTACTACAATCTAAATCAAAGCTGTTTTATGGATCAAAATTATTATCCATGAACTTCTTGACAACAAGCACATCGTTTGTTATCATTTATAGCCAACAAAAATGCTAGCCCAAACGGCTGGCGAGTCATCTTTTCCTTTACCGTTCAATCAAATATCAACTTATTAACTGAGCTATTCAATTTAAAATTGTGTAATTATCTCCCAAAATTGTATGAATCCTAGTATACCTAGTATCTATCATGTCTCGACAAAACACAAGATTAGACGTTAAAAAAGTTGTAAGTATTTGTCGACCAATGGTATTTATTAAAATAATAAAATTAATATTAACTTGTTAACAAATATCATTCAATTGTTGGCGTTAAAATTATTGATTATTCCGTGAAAGTTTACGTTTTAATTAATTTTTATTATAATTATCTGTTGGTTATATTTTATTAATTTATTATTATTATTCTGGATAATTGTAATCTTATTAAAAACAAATTTTTATTTTAAAATTACCTTATTTTATATATCTATATATATTGATTATTGTACCAACTTTAGTGTTAAGTCACGAACGTTGTAAATTGATGCATTGACACATTCTAAGATTAATATGCTTTTGATTTATCGTTTATTTTATTTTATTTAAATTTATTAAATAAAAAAAAACAAATAATAGATTTTAAATTTAATATGTAAGTACTTATAAAATATTAATTTATTTTCAATTTGTTTAAAGAATTCAGAATTATTTACTTTAACATATGGTGCCATAGTATCACAGTTAATGAAAGACTATGAAAATATAGAAGATGTTAACAAACAATTAGATCGAATGGGTTATAATATTGGTGTCCGGATGGTTGAAGATTTTTTAGCACGTACAAATGCTGGAAGATGTTACGATTTAAGAGAAACAGCTGATAAAATTCAGGTTTTTTGTTTAATTTTTATAAACGTTCATGTTCATAATTGATTGTTACATTTTATTTGTAGTATGCATTTAAAATGTATTTGGGCATAACTCCAGCTTTAACTAATTGGAGTGCTGCCGGAGACGAGTTTTCCTTAACATTTGATACTAATCCATTAACAGAATTTGTGGAACTACCAGATAATTATCAGAATCTCAAATATAGCAATATATTATGTGGAGCCTTAAGAGGATCATGTGAGATGGTATTTATAACATAATTTTTAAAATATAATAAAAATATACTTTTTTTTAAATTATATAAAATTAAATTCATTCGTTAATTAAAATAGTAAAAAGAAACTATTGTTTTTAAAACTACATGATCTGCGGTTTACACAATCCTATTTTATAAATTCAGTCATTCTAATAATCATAACCTTGCGAGCATAAAATTAATAATCTATAAAATTTTATTACTACTTAGTTTTTTGTTACATATTTCCTGCATGTAAATTGTAATTGTTCTAATTGGTTATCTATCAAGTTTACACATTTTCTAGAAGTCATTTCTAGTATACTTCTTTCAGTATGACTTAACATTGTATTTTCAAAAATGTATTATAATAACCAATAATAATATATGGTATTTCTGTGCCTATTAATTATAAGCAGTTGTTTTTGGTAGCACCAAAAGAAAATTATTCTGAACTTCTTAAGTTAAAAAAACCTTTTGGAAACATACAAAAATGCGTACATTTTCAGCATTAATTATGAATTGTATAAAATAAAGAAAATTAAATTACTATATTAAAACATAAAATTTGTTTTTTTTGTATCTTAATTAATAGTATATATTTTATTTAGGAAAAATAATGAATAATTTTTAATATTTAAAATTCTTTGATTATAATTAATAAGATTCGTGCTCAAAAACTAAATCATATTTTTTATGAATAGGTACAAATGGATGTATCATGTTGGTTTGTGCAAGATCAGCTTAAAGGTGATTTGGCGACTGAATTGCGAATAAAATTTAATAAACGACTTGAAGATGCTATACCTGCTGGAGAAGATTAAGTTTCAAACTAATCTGTAAATTATAAAAAATATATTTATTATTAATTATTACTATTTTTAATATTATTTATATCTTATTCATATTTGTTATTATCTGAAAATAAAAATTATTACTTTTATTATTTAAAGTTTGATTAGTTGATTATTTCATCATCACTTTCACCACCACTTTTTGTTTTTACTGAATCACTGTCAGATTCATGAACATCATTCTTCTCAGTACTACCAGTAGCTACTAAATATGCTTCCCATTTTTTTAACCTTATTTCAGTTTCTTCAGGTGTTTCAATAACTCTAAAAATATAAATAATAAAAAAATGATTACCGTTTATTTTAATTTATACGAACTTGTATTTAGTTTTTCCATCCCATATTTCAGCAGTAATTTTTCTTTGTCCAAACCATCGATTATTCAACAATTGTACACAAGCATCAGCCGCATCAGGATCTTTGAAATTAATTTGGGCAACACCATCTGGATGTCTCTTTAAAAATTAAAATAATTATCATTGAAATTACTTGGTATAACAAATATATTTTTTTCAATAGAAAGCAAATATTTAAAAACAACTATTGTACAATTATAGCTAAGTAAAATGTAAAAAAATAAAAAAAAATCTTTTGTTTTTAATTTTGAAATACTATAAAATATTGTTTCTATGAATGTTATGTAAATAATATCTTATAATTTCCAATAATTCTTACGATATATTTAGTTTTTGATTACAAGTGTAATAAATATTAATAACAGCTATCTTATAGTTAAAGTATTACTACAAATTGCAAAATATGTTAAAAATCCAAATTCAAATTAGACCATTTTTGAAGAGATACCGTATAGTTAAAAATGCATTTTGTTAAAAACATACCAATAATTATTATCATTTTAGGACTTACATCATACACTATTACTTTTTTTACAGCACCACATTTTGAACATTCTTCCCTGAGATCCTTTTGATACTCTAAAAGCAATGATACATCATTGTCAAATGTTTCTTTTTCAAACAGATTCTTGACAATTATGACATTTTCGTGTTTTCCTCTTTCGCCTAACATTTTATCAGGCCTCCAGTCAAACAATCTATTGATAAGATTAAAATTATAAAAATTAATATATGTACAGAATATAATGAAATATAGTAAAATTGACAAAATTACTTCTCTTGAATTTTTTTGATCTTTTCTTTATCTTTTCTCTTCTTTTTTTTTGGTTTCAAAGATGGGTCATATTTTTCTCCTCTCATTGTAAATTTTGCTTTCTCTACACGAATCTCTTTTTCTCGAAATTTGTAACCATCCAATAGTTTTAACGCTAGATCAACAGATTCTACCTGAAAAAAAGGCAATAAATAAATCATATTTCGTTATCTTAAAACCACCATCATTTGACAGTTGAACATAAATTTCTACTAAAGTATTAACATATTAATTTATTAGATGTCATTGAAGACAGAAAATTATAGACCTACAAGGTCAACTTAATGAATTTGTCATGATTTTTTTCTGTAAATGTTAGAAGTTTATGATGTCATTCCTGACATCACCACATTCAAAAACTTGCGATTACCTTTAAATCTTAAAATAATATATTCCACACTACTTGAAAATATATTAACAGATAGGAAATATATATATATATATCAATACGCCTGTTTTTCACCTACATTTTGTTTAATGTAGACAATAAATTAAAAATGTTTTATAAACATTTTTCATGATATTGGTCAGATAGTTTGTGAATACTAAAATTATAATACTTATTCAAATTTTTAATTCTATATTATATATAGATATAATAATCAATTAATACAACTCAGGACTAAAACATTAGTTCTATATAAAACACATCAATCGTTACATAAATGATTAAGACAAAAAATTGTCCGCCATGGTTTATTGAAGAAATGTTTGATGATTTTACCTATCGACCTAACCTAAACTGATAAATAGAAAAAACCTATCTTTAGTATTCTAAGGATTCTAATTATTCTATGTAATTCTTATATTTTTTAATGAATAAATAATAACTACATTGTTGTAATCTAGGATATTATAATAAATATAACATAACAATTAAAAACAATTTACTATTTTTACCCAGAACATAATATTTAGTGTCACTATACTTTATATGTATATAATACTAATCAGAAGGAAAATAATAAGTTGTTAATTTTAAAACAACGCGCATTTCATTTTATTATTTAAAAAACATGTCATTGTAAAACAAAAAAAAAACAACATATAAACCTTCACATTTAGCCTCAGAACATAAATATTAGAATTTCAATTATTTTTTAATAAATAATAAAATAAAAAAACGATTATTTAGCAATTTAAAATGTTTTTTGTTAGGTCTTTTGATTATTGATTTCAATATTGTTTTATAACTTTTGTAAGGAAATTTATATATTTGTGTCTACAATAATAATTAGTACACTTAATAGGTTAGGTACCTACATGTATAGTGTATTGCATATTATGAAAGTAAAAAGACATAAAATTAAATTGCGTTAGTAAAATTACAAGGGAGTGGTAAATTGAGTAACAAAATATATATATAATTTAACAGTTGATTTAATTGTATATAGTTATTGGTAATAATTATTTGGGAAGGGCGTTAACTTGCAAAATTATATTGTTCATTTTAAGGAGTGTTTTTATAAAAAAAATTATCCTTGAAATATAGTAATTATTTTAACATCTAAAAGAAAAACTAACAATAATAACGTTAAATATATAAAATAGATATTGATGAAAATGTAAATAACTTTTTAATAAATTTTACCCAGAAAAATAGTCACCAATAATTTCAAATAAAATAATTGGTTAGTTCAAGAAATAATTGTTAGTTAAACAACAATAATATATTTTTATTAAAGATTAAAAATTCAATAATAATGAATATTGATAAATAAAATAATCATAACCCTTAAAATATAACAACTATTTTCAATATTAAACCAAAATTATAAAAAATTATGGATTTTGGATAAATTATAAATGAAGTAACAATTAGCTACTGAAGATTAATTTTGTAAAATTATATAGGAATTTTTATTTTTATTTAAAAACAAATAAGAAATAGTATTTTTTATCAAAAATATTGTAAAATATATATAATAAATAATAATTTCAAACATTAATTTTGTCAATTTTTTTCTAATGGGAAATTATTTATTATAAAATAATTGTTTTAAACAATAACAAACATATTTCAAAGGAAAATGCACAGATTCTACATTTTTAAAATTGATTAAACATATGAATCTATAGTACTTCTGCACTAATTATAAAATTAACATAATAATTATAGATTACTCCAGTAAACTAACCAGTTTATTTTTATATACTTTTTTTTGCTTTATCAATATATAGTGAACATCAATGAATAGGAATGGTGTAATGTTTAATGATTGACTGCATAAACTTGCCTGAAGGTTGAATAATGAATAGAAAATCTTAATACTGAGAAGTCTACAATAACATTTTAGTATCAAATTGTAACTGCTTAAGAACGGATCGAAGTTGTTTTTCTATTTTTTTTTTCTAATTAGAAATGAATACTAAAATATTCTCAGAATTAATTGTATTTTATGTTTATTTGTTTTTCAACTGTACGTGAAAATATAAAAATATTCATCAGAATATTAGTACTTATATTTGATCTTTATTTTACAGTTTTACTTTATACATATGAATCAAAACTGATTTATACTTGTCAAAATGGTTTTTCAAAATTTGGAAATAACTGCTACTATTTAAGCACAAAAATGGTAACATGGCAAGAAGCTTATTTTGAATGCAAATACTTGGCAAAAAGAAGTAAACTTGTTGTGCTTTCAAAAGAAGTAGAAGATCATAATATTAGAACATTTTTGAAATACAGCAAAAATGGTAATATCACCATAATTTATTATTATTAAAACATTAATAACAATTAAATAAATACAGTTAAAGAGTAATTAGTTAATTTCAAGTAGTATATAAAAAAATTTTAGTAGCATAAAATAATGTTTTGTTTATATCAATAAATATGAAATAATCAATATAAATTTGAAAATGATTTTAAAAGTTCATTAAATTCTTTTAAGCAATAACTAACAATAAATTTAATTTATATGCAAAAATCAGTGTTTATTTATCATTTAGAACTGATTTAAATTAATATAATTATGCTTGGTCTAACTTGTAAAATTTTTATACTAAAAAACAACAATTTTAAATAATTTTATTTTAATTATAGCAAATAATATTAAATATTTTAAATTAAAAACTATTTTAAAAAATCAATGATAATTATAATTTTTTTTTATGAACTATACCATGACTAGAAATTGTATTTACTTCATTGTTTATTTTTAAAACTAACTCAAAATTCCCCAAAATGATTATCAATAGAAAGTGTTAATTAAAGTGGTTTACTCTTTCATAGTTTTGTTCGTTATAAAAAATTATTAGTTAGCTTATCTTTGAATATTAACTTGACATTAACCATATATATAACATATGGTTAAAAATATTTTAATAAACGAGTAATATATAAATACGTTAATATATATATAATGAATGTTTAAATATTTAGGAAAACTAAATTTATTATATTTAATTTATTTTGTTTTATATTAGAAATTAAAGAAAGATGGATAGGAGGAATTTATGATTGGCATCAAGACCATTGGAAATGGGCCTCATCAGGACGTAGAATTCGGTTTAACAAATTTGAAACATTACCAAATTTTAATAATGAACAAAATGATCATTGGCAGTGCATAACACTTAACCCAAATATTGATTACAAATGGACTGCACACAGTTGCTTACAAAAAAAATACTACGTGTGTGAAACAAAACCTCAACCAGAATGTAACAATAACAAAATTTAGAATCACTAATTTTAAAATACATCGAAAAGAATAAAAAATCAATATTCAATCAAATATTTATTAGAAATAATATATCAAGTTTTAATTATTTACTAACTAGAGTCAGATTTGTTTATTTTGAAAATACTTGTGTAACAAAGCTAATACATTAAATACCTAATATAATTAAGTTTTGTATTAATTAAATTGGTTCACGAAAAAGTTATTTATTATGAAATCTATATTCTTCGCTTTTCTTTTAATCTATAATAAGTATCTAAAAAAAAACGCATTAATATAGGAGTATTTTATAACAGTTATTTTATAGTATGGACAGAGAAAAGTCAATCATAATAACCATATTCATACTGGTCAAATTTTATAAAATCAATAAATTTATAGTACTTATAAAAATAAATAACAACAAGAATTTTAAATATATGGTATCAAAATTATGAGTATTAATATCCTTAATACTCAATATTAAAAATTACATAAAAATCCAACTAAGTTAATAACATATTAATTATAACGTATAGTATTAAATAATAGATACCTTAATATATGTACATAGAGCGTCTCCTTTAAGAATATCTGTGCCTCTTTCTGTATACAGTTTAATTTTCATTCGACCATTGTCAACATCTTTCATGATAAGACCACATTTTTGCATCAAATCAATAAATTCTTGTTCAGTTATATCTAATGGCAAATTAGATACATATACTTTTGTATTATGCTCTTCATCAATTTCAAACCAATCTATTTATAAATTAAAAGTTATAAAATATTTATTATTTTTAAGAAATAAACAAATAATTACTTGGTTCAGAAGTTTGGGGAAGCTTCCTTTTTTCTGCTTCACTTTTTTCATTTGAAACATTATATGATTTAAGTGGATTTTCTGTACTTTTAATTTCAATAGTCTTTGTACTTGATGAATTTGTGCTAGTATTATTTGCATTTGTAACAATATCACTTGAATTAAATCCATAACTCAGTTGGTAATGTGCCAAAAAATCATCGTCAATCTAAAAATATAAAATATTTAATAAATATTAATTATTATAAAACTAGTTTGAAATTACAGTTTACTATTTAACATACTTTAGGAAACCAGGCATTTTTTTCTTTATCCCAAATATAAACTGTGCCATCAGCTGGATCAGTATACGTTTGAGTTATACCATCATGTCCATACTTTCCTTTACTCATATCTTGACACTTTACTGTACGTTGAATTTTTCCTTTTTCATCATCATCATCAAATTCCTCACCTTCACAATCATCATCTAAAGTTTTGTCTACTATCAAACTTATTGTTTCCTTATTTTCGACTTCCCATTTATTAGACTTCTGATCCCACAAGTAGGTGATATCTAAAATAGATAATAAAATATAAAGGAAAATATATAAATTTGTTGAAAAGAAATGTTAAACTCTGGATTTTGGAGTAAAAATCAATCATTTATACTATAAAAAACCCAAATCAAATCAATTAAATATGATACAATTATGAAGGACCAAAGAGGTAAATTTAGCTGGTTCAACAAATAAATTAGTATGTTAATATAGATATAAATTTAATTTACCAAATATCTTTTAATATTATTTTATTATAATCAATATTTTATTGATTATATTTATTATTATTAAGTTACAATAACTAATATTTGTTATTAAATATACATATTGCATACAATCACGTGTTTTTTTAAAAAGGTTAGAAGATAACTTTTATTTTTGCTTATTTGTATATAAATGAACTTATTGTAGTATTACTTTCTTTAAGTAAAACAATGGTTCATATATTTTAAATTTCAACATAAATAGTATGTATCAGATATCATGCATACATAATCAAAATAAATTATTAAGTTAGATTATCAAATTAAAAATATAAATTTAAGTAAGGGTTTTTAATAAACTTTTTATAATATTTCTTTTATGTACATACTTGTTTGTTTATCAACATATGTATATGTTTTACGGATTTCATCATACTCATAGTTCTCAAAACCTTTTTCAATCCAGGTATTTTTCTCTTTGTTCCAAATATATTCTTTTTTGGTTGTTGGGTCAGTATATATACATACATCACCTATGTATTTATAACTGTCACTGAAATTTTGATTTTCTGGTGCAACTGATATTGGAATAGATTCCATATTAGTTTAATAACAAATTATCTAATAAAGAAAAAGATGTTAAAGAAAATTGTTTAATTTCGATAAATATAAATAAAATGTAATACTTACAATATGTAAGTTTACCAATAATATTCATAAATATAATTTATAACTAAATACTTATAAAACAAAAGTAAATAAAAACACGATTTAAGTTTTTACAGAGTAAAAATGGATTTGTTACGGATAAAACATGAAATTGTCTTTAAATTTTCTTATCACTATTTACCGTGGAAGTCAATATTGTGTTATTACAAATTAAGATTGAAGCTTAATTTGTTATACGAAGAAGTTATAGATCAAAATTATTACGATTTACTAATAAAAGTAACTTATATGTTTATATATGAATTATTGCACTAATGTAATTTGCAAAACAGTTTGAATATCGTCTTAAAAAAATTATTTTAAAATTTGTGTACAATAAATTTAATTGCTGTAATTGGAACACTCTGTCAATATTTGATAATAATCCAATATTTATGTACATCATAGTTTTTGATACCAATATTCAAAACGTCTGTTATTAATGATTTCATTTATTGTAAACAGAATAACCAACGTAATAAAGAATAACGTATATAATAAAAACGTTACGTTAGTTGTAACGTTATCATTGATAATATCAAATATTAGGTTACCTTAAAGTTATTTAACTTTGTATAACTGTTATTCAATATAAGCTTGAAGCACATAATTAGTTCTGTATTTAATAAGTTTGAATCTGTTTAAGTTAAAAATAACTACGATTTGAATAATTTTCAATTGTAAATTTACCAGTTTTTAATTTTTGTCTCACTCATTTTCAAATATATAATTATATTTTTATTAAATGTTTATTGTGCTTGTATTCTAGTATTAAAGTTTATTGCAGTAAACAGAAATCATTCAAACTATTCTCCCAATACATTATATTTTCTAACATCTATTATATCGTTTATAATTTAAGTACGTAAGCCATACTAATTAAGAAGAATTAAATAAAGAGAATTAAATAAAGTAAAATATATTTTATAAATTATATTAAATTAATTATGTCGAGTTTTTGATGATGACACGTTTCTGTTATCTATATTTGATTGATGTTAATTATAAAAATAATATTTCTATTTCATTTTTACAAAATCTCCATTCAAAATATATTGATAACGAATTATACAATAATTATACCATTATATAAATTTGTCTTAAATTTTCACAATGTTAATTATTAAATAATGAAAAATATTTTGTAACTTTAAATTATTTATACTTGCATCTTTAATCTATATCAGGTTCTAATCCTTACCTATACCTAAAAAAAAAAAAATATTAAATGTATAATTTTTATAATATAAACATATTAATATATATATATTTTATTTAGATCATGTCTACATTGGAAGAAATATCTATTCAAGGTATAAGAAGTTATAATCCACTTGAAAAACAAAGTTTAAAATTCCAAAGACCACTCACATTAATCTTGGGAAAAAATGGTTGTGGAAAAACAACTATTATTGAATGTCTAAAATATATAACATGTTCAGATTATCCAAAAAATACAAAAAATGGTGGTTTTGTTTGGGATCCTAAACTATCAACACATAGTTGTGTAATATATGTAAATTTATAACTAGTCTAAGAAATTTTAATAATAAAATTGTATTTGTTGTAGGTTAAAGGTAACATAAAATTAAGATTTCGAGATACTGATAATTTTCTTGTAACAGTTTCCAAGACTTTAGAATCAACCCAAAAATTAAAAAATATTACGACTAAATCTTTTGATCAAACTATTTCTAGAAAAGTTAGTGTGAATTAAACAATTTCTCATGTTTATTGTTACTAATTTATATTAACAATATAGGGTCAAAGTAGTTCACATAAATGTGCTGATATTGATGAAATTATGTGCACTTATTTAGGAGTTTCAAAACCAATCTTAAGAGATGTTATTTTTTGTCATCAAGAAGATTCTAGTTGGTAAATTATAAATTATTGTAATGAGTAAAATATCTAATAAATATTTTAATTGTCATAGGCCTTTGGATGAAGATAAAAAAGTAAAAGAAAAATTTGATTCAATATTTGATGTTGGGAAATATGACAAATGTATTGAACAAATTCGTAAAGAATTAAAGTTTATTCGTGAAGGTAAATAGAATTATTGTTTGTAAATTAAAAATAAACTAATATAAATTATTGAACCTAATAATAATATATTATTAATATAATAATATAATATATTAATATTTATTTTTTCACTAAATTTATAAATCATATTTAGACGTAATATATTATTAAAAAATGATCATTTTTAGAAAAATCTTAATAAAAAGCATAAACGAATTAAATATCAATAATAAATGTTTTATAACAAATTACATAATTTTGTTAGCATGAAATATTATTTTGTTATTTATAAAAATAACTTTAAAATATTTTTAGATAAAAAAAAGACTGAAATCAATTTACACCATTTGAAAATATTTCGAGAAGATTCACGTAACAAGAAAGCTTCCTTAGATGATAGAATACTTAAATCTGAAGAACTACAATTAAAAATAGAACAATATGAAGACAATTTGAAGCCATTATATGAACGATATAATAAAATTTTGTCTGATGAAGAAAATTTATCTACTCTAAAAAATAAATTATTATTTTCAGAAGATAATTTGAAAACTATTAAATTAGCTCAAAAAGACTTGAAATCGATAATTAAACAAGATTTTAAAGGAAATGACTTAGATCTCGAAGAAGCAATAAATAATTTTAATATTAATTTATTGTAAGTATTTTGGGAATTTTATATTTAAAATATATTATAATATCTTTTGTATGGACAGTTTTAAAATAATATTGGCTTCTTACAAGTAATGTGTACTAGAAAATTGAATATAAAGTTTCAAACATATTTTTTTTTATTTAAAAGATTCTTGATTTATTAAAAAGCAAATATTTTAGTTTCTAATTAGAAAAACTATTAACTACAATTACACATTTTTTATCACAAAATACTTTATTTCATATATTAATTAAAGTGAATGTACAAATATTAAAAGTGACAATTTCATATCAAAATTATAATAAAAATGTACATTATTATTATCTGCAAAAATAATATACATTTCTATGTTAAAAACATAATGTTTAAATTTAAATTTTAAGACAAAAAGAGGAAGAAAAGAATAGTTTAAATATTGAAAAAAATAAAATAATTATTAGCGAGGACCAAATTCATAAAAATATTAGCAAAGAACAAATAAATTTAGGACAATATCAAAGTGAAGAAAAACAATATCAAAATAATCTAAAGAAACAAAGTATCAAAATAACTGAGTTGAGATCTGAAATGCAGATTGATTGTGAGTATTATGTACTTATATATTTAAAAACTACGATATACTAATTTTTACTACAATTAATGTTTTCTTAGTGCCAAATTTAACAGAATCTAATCGTTTAGAAGTAATTAATAATGTATTAGGAAAAATAAATTTCATGAATGATAAATTAAAATCTACCCTAAAAAAATATAATGAAATAGAAATTAAATTGCAATCATGTATTGATACAACAAGAGTAGAAAAAGCCAAATTAGATCAAGAGATTAAAATTAAAGAAAAACAAATTGAAAAAAATACTTCTGAAATTACTAAATTGAAAAAAGATGTTGAACAAGTAATTTAAATTATTTAAAATGTTTGTAAATGTTATTCCAATTGCTATATTATTTTAAGATACAAGATTCAACCACAAAGTTAGCAACTCTACAAAAGTTAAAAATTAATAACGAAATAAAATTTAAAAAATTGAAAGGTTCGCTAAATATTGATGAAATTAAAACAATAATAAATAATAAAAAACAAGAGAAACTCGAGTAAATATACTTATTTTAATTTTTTAGAATTACTACTCAAATTTGAATAACTAATTATTAATTTGTACCTATAGTTTAAGCTTAAAATTAGAAACTGTTGAAAAGGAAGTACAAAAATTACAATTATTAAGTGTTGAACAAGCTGAACTTGACACTATTAAAACAAATAAATCTGGAATTAAAAATAAACTTCAAATACTGTAAGTATAATTTTAATTTTATTTACTAATTTAAACAAATAAAGTCCAAATGTATTATTATATAGTAAAAACAAAGTGAATGATGTGTTAAAAGACCTCTTTAGAATTGTACCGCAAGAGAACCTAAAATATGAATTTACTACATTTTTAAATACTTTAGTATGTATTACATAATATATTATATATTATATATTTTAAAATTTTTTAAAGTTATCTACTAAAATTATAATATTCATTTTATATTTAAGTCAAATACAATTAGATTAAATCGTAAAAATATAGCTGAGAAACAAAAACAGTTAACTACTTTAGAAGCAAATTATCAATATACTAAAGAAAAGTTACGTGCAAAACAAAAAGAACTTTCTGATGATGAAAATGCTTTAAGTGATATATGTCAAGGTCAAGAGTATGAGACTGTAATTAAAGAAGTCAATGAAAAAGTGGAACAATTACAAGTATATAATATTTAATTACATCATCTTAAATTATTTTATATTTTATTTAAATCTTAATAAAACTCTTAAAAATTTCATTATTATCAGTTTATCTGTACTTAGATTACAATAAATTAGTAACATATTAATTTAAAAATTTTAATCCAAACTTATTCTATTATTTTAATGTAAAAAACATAATACTACATTTAATATTTGTAAATATTCGTACAATAGTGTAAAATTATTGTATTTGTTTGGAATTAGATCTTCCTCACCTCTTTCCCAGTTATTTGGGGTTAGCCACCTTAGTCCTCAATCTTCACTTGACTCGATGTTCAACATCATTCACCCACACACCCGCAGTCCTCATATCACATTCAATCCTTCTTTGGTCTTCTTCCTCTTTTCACACACAATTCCATAACTGTTCTTACTGCTTTTGAATTTCTTGCTTCATAACATGACCAAACCATCTAAGTCTATTCTCCCTCATCTTATCTGCAATCAACGCTACTCCTATGCTACCTGTTAAATATTCGTTTCTTATCCTATCTTCTGTTGTCACCCCACTCATCCATCTAAACATTTTCATCTCAGCTACACTTATTCTCTGCTCTATTTTTTTGTCCACCATACAACATAGTTGGTCTTACTACACTCTTATAGAACTTACTTTTCAACCACACAAGATACCAGATGCTTCTCTCCGCTTAATCTACCCACACCTAATCCTATGTTTCACATCTTCGTCAAAACGTCCATTATTTTATACAAATTTCAAACTTACAACCTCCCTTGCCTCATCACCACTTACTGTCATTCTACTCCTCGTTTCATCTACTTGTTCTCTTTCATTAAACTTATACTTTATATATTTTATTAATCCTTAATCTCTTGTCTTCCAATTAACTTCTTACCTATTTTCTCTTACCAACATTATATTGGACACAAATAACACACCATGGTACCTAACCCTATATCTCTTGTAATTTCATCTATTACTTCAGAGAACGGGTAAGGGCTTAAAACAGATCCATAATAAACACCTACTTTAATCCTAAAACCTTCCGTTTTTCCACACATAATTTTAATATTGATACACAATCCTCCATACATATTCTCTACCACATTAATATTGTTTTGGAATTAGATATTTTCAAAAATGAATAATAACAATTTAATATAGATTAAATTAGTACCTTATATATATATATACATACCTAACCTTTTAGTATTTAATTTTACAATTCTTTTTTTTATTTTATATTTTCAAAGAAAACTACTTTTATATATACAACTTTAAAAAGAAATTTAATTTTAACAGGGTAAAGTGTAAATAATTATTCAAATTTTAATAACATAATGGATTGGAAAAAAAAATTAGTTTAACACATCAAATGAAACATTAAATATATTTATGTTTTACAACTATTTTATAGGATCAAAAAGGTTCTGTGTCAGCTTCTGGTCATCTTTTTAGACGATACATTAAAAACTTGGAAGGTCAAGATCCTGGCTGTCCATTATGTCATCGGAGCTTTAATTCTGTTGATCAAGTGACTGAACTTATTAATGATGTAAGATTTATAATTATAAGTCTATTCAAATCAAATACCCATTATTATTATTATTATTAATACATATTGTTATAGTTAAATATGAGAGTACGAAAAATTCCGAGTGAACTAGATATAACAATAACAGAATTAGACACATTTTTGGAAAAACAATCGAAGCTTCAACAATTAAAGCCTACTTACACTCGAATAGCCATTTTTAATAACATAGAAATACCTAAACTGAAGTAAGAATGTTTATATTACTATTATTAATTAATTTTAATTGATTAAAATTAATTTTTTTTAGAAGTGAACTAGAAATTATTGAAAACAATTTGAAAAGATGCCGTGATGAACTTACTGAAATAGTAGATGAAAATGGAAAATTAGAAACAAATGAATCAAACGCTAAAAATATCCAATCTGATATAATAATGATTGATAATTACATTAATGATATTATACGATATGAAAAAGAAGAAGACCGTTTAATAAAAAAAATTAGTACATCTGGTTCCATTAGAAATCTTCAAGAAGCAATTACTGAACAGTCATCTTTAAAAAATTGTATTAATAGTATCTGCAATGTTTTGGAAAAAAATCAATATGAATTGAATGAATACAATGAAACATTAAATAGTATACAAACGGAACAAAATCAAATTACAACCGATGAGTTAAATATAAAAAGTAAGATACAAGCTAAAAGTGGTTTATTGGACAAATTGAACCATTTACAGAATCTTGAGACAATATTAAATATGGAATTGAACAATTCTAGAGAAGCAATAGTACCTATTCATGAAAAGTTGATAAATTATATTAATAATTATGAACAAACAAAAGAACAACAAAACAAACAAATTGAAAATGATAGAAAAGAAGTATTTATTATGTTACATATTAACCATTTTTAATTTAATGTAATTGTTTTAATTTTTTATAGATAATGTTACTTGATAAAAAATTTCAAGAAATCAAAAACTTGCAAACTATAATCAGTGATTATGAAAATAAGGGATGGTCACAACGTATTAAAGAAACAAATCATTTGTTAGAAAATTTAATAAAAGAAAAATTGCAATATACTGAAACTCAGAAAAATATTCAAAACAAAATCGATTCAATTAATGAATATAGTGCTAATCAAGAGGTAATTTTGATTTGTTTATTGTATAAATTTTAATAAGAAAAATTTAAGTGATTAAAAATATTTAATTCTATTTATTAACCATAAATCTACATTGTTGATAAAATAAGAAATAAGTTGTCAACAGTTACAATCTATTCAAAAATTAAAAATGAGTTTTATTTGATATATTTTTAAATATAATGTAGTATCATTGTATTAGAAATGTGATTCTTATTTTATTTTATCATACTAATTGTTGACATATATACATATAAATTTTAATATTTTTTCTTTAATGTATTATAGATACAAAAGATGGATTTAGAAAATAATAAAAAATTTAAAAAAAAATTAAAAGAAGAAGAAGATTGTTTATCTAAAATAAATGAACTAAAAAAAGGTGTTGCAGATATAAATGTAGACAGTTTGATAAATGAAAAAAAGAAGATTAAAGAAACATCAGAGACTTTACTTAATAATGTAATAATTAAATTATTTTGCTTTATGATAGAATTATCTAAAATA
>JAIPRN010002213.1:0-33347 GCA_025469175.1 Geopemphigus sp. TES_GeoC_2020
CATAATACTATATAAGCAATATCTATGCTATACGACGCCCCAGATATTAGATTTTTGGATTTCGGTACAGATTTCGTTTGCTAAAAACCGTCGATTTACAAAAAAAAAAACAAAACAAAATTAGAGAGACACGTATGAAACTATTAAAACTGTACGTTGTTTTCGTAATTTAAAACATTAAATCAAACCGAATGGATAGTATTTAAGCATATTGTTTAGTTTTGTCTATTACGGATATAAGTTTAAATAAAAATTATCTCTTGTGCTATCTCCGTTTCCGTTTTTTCATAACAACGAGGGCAAGAAAATAAATTCGTTATACAAGTTTGATATGTTTCGGTAATGACGGTAATCACCCGTCGCTGTTGTCAAAACTATGACTCGTATATTTCCATAATTAGATTATACAGAACGATACGTGCGTCGCCATCTGCCGTTTTCTTGACTCGATATTCGATCACCGATTCACGCGTTTCCCCGTCGTTCGTTTACGAATATAACGTTTCCGATCCGCGACGCGACCGTTAAAAACGACACGCTTTATCGACACCGTTTTATTTAATGTACGGGCGACTATTTTTTCGCGGCACATTGGTATTCGTATATTATATTCATACGTCGGCGGGTGAAGTTTTCGATAAAATAATTATCATACAATAAACACAACTACGGGCGTAAACTAAATTCGACGAAGTTGTTGGAACACCGATTTCGCGCCGTCCTAACCAGCCGCGACAATTTTTTATCTTCGGTTTAGTAGCGGGCGCGAAAAATTCGCCCGACATATTTTTATCGATTGACCGGCGGATACGCGTGTACACGACGGTGATATCCGATATTTGGATGGACGGATGGCGGGGTAGGGGGCATCGAATACGAAGGGATATTATATTGATCTCGCCGCGAATGATCAACTTATCCGTAAGACCTCGAAGAATGACTAGCGAACGGCGAACGAAGTTTAATTTATTAAACGACGTTAATTGCGTTGTACGGTACGTATTATACATTATGCATTATCGTAACGGGCGTCTAACGTTGATATTGCAAATAGGGTTTACATTTTTTATACGGGAGTCGCTGGTTCCTTCAGCAAAACCTCGTGTCGTTCGCCCCCGCGAAAACCGCCGGTTAATATTTTTTATCATATGTACATGTTCGGTGTTCTATGTCCGCGCCACCATTTAAATACGAATTAAAATACCCGCGGAACGTCGTCACCATCCGTAGTAGGACGAACGCGTTAATTGTTATTCGAACGGAAATACAATAACGTACTTCGGGGATTGTGTCGCCAAATTCGTTTTTGACGTCGCGTAGTAGACGTAAACACTAATACGGGACATTGTTATATGGAACGATAGAAATTAAAAGCCGTTCGTTGTTATTTTCGCGTGTATTCAGTAACGTGTCGAGTGTAGGACAATAATCGTCAAAAAGCGCCAAAAATGTAGCCGGCTATAACGCCGAAAATAAAATTATTATGCCCGCGCATTGTGTTGACGGTTTAGTTTGCAGCCAGCAAGTTTCGGGAATAATCAATAGGTAATTTAAAAAACGGTCTATTTAATTACGACGGTTTTCTAATATATATATATATTATAACGATTATACACAAATGTCCGGCGAAGTAGTTTTGAAATAGGACTGTATTCGTTTTACAAGTTTACTCGAGTTATTCGAAAATTTTCGGCGTTTCGATTAGAATATTATTTATATTAATCGAAAACTAGACCCAACGTGTATTTGTAGTTAGATAGATAATTGTTGTGATTTCCGGTAGATTTTCATGGTATTTTCGAAAACAAATAGAACATTTTATAAAATACGACGACCATTTTTAATAAAAAATTTGAAAATTTGTCGCGTTTTTGATCGAAATACCCATAAATCAATCCACTAATGTTATATTATGTAAAATACGGGTTTTATTATATATTCGCAAATATTATTTTTACGAATATATACACTTTTAACCGTTCGAGTTGACCGAGTTCTGCCCAGAATCGTTCTCCGAACAAAATAATGATTAATTATTGCTTTCAAGTTGAAAAAAGAACACTATTGTTTGTGTTAACGCTTAAATTTTTTAGCAATTCAAATGTATCTCACGTCACGTTGTATTAAAAAAATGAGTATTTTTTTGTTATTCTCGAGTGTAGTTTATTTACTTCGACGTACTTTATTTTAAATTATAATACGGAATAATACATATTTTATTTTGGGCGAAATCTGAATACTCCAACATTGGCAACATTTTTTATAAACGGTTTTAAACGTTAAAATTGTAGATTACGTAACTCCTACCGATTGTTGTGACTAATTGCCGGGAAGGTTCAATTTTGTACGCGATTTACATATTTTGCGAAACTCGTGCGGTCATATTGCAAATACAATGCGTCGGCTTACCGTTTATAGCGTACTAATATTATAATATTATTTTACGGAACAAATTTTTGACGTAATACTCAATATACGTTGCGACGATTCGTTAAAATATGTACCGAAATAAGTAATAATTTCCGTTATAAATTTCGATTGACTTTTGGATAGTAGCAATGTTTGTCGTTTGTGGCTGAACAATTTTTCGTAATTACAACGGGTAACCATTTATGACTGGAACTGCGTGAAATGTTCGGATGAACGTCTTCGAAAAAATCCCAAAAACGTATAACGAACGTTTCATAATCAATGTAACTACGGTGCCACGTTAGAAGAAAAAAACGATTTGTTAAACGATATGAATTTTAGAAGCGCAACAGCGAAAATATATATATATATATATATAAGATTAATTCGACAATCTACAGAGTTCAACAATTTTAATCACAGTCTAATAGGCGCAGAGAGAGAGAAAGAGAGAGAGAGAGAGTGAGAGAGAGAGAACGAGTAAGGGAGAGATAGAGGTTGTGAGCGAGTGAGAGAGAAAATGAGAGAGAGAGAGCCAACGTGTACAGTTTCTGTCTGACTTATAAGGAAGAATGATTAGTTTGATAACGTTTACGGCCGTATAAATTATCGTCGATCCACTAGCGTTTGTAAATACCTTCACAGGTTGTCTACATTAATTGTTACGTGTGCTCATTACTCGTGACTTGATGATATTCATTATTATAAACCGCCCAAGTCCCGTGAAACGTCCGCGTTAAACGAATCTAGTTCGACCGGGACCACGACGACGATATATATACGTACGTATACTATATATATATATATATATACCCACAACTGCAAAGGGCGGAGGACATGAAAAAAAAAAAAATGAAAAAGCGCGGGATCGTAAACGACGGCGACTTGGGCTGATGTAAATTCCAGAACATAATTAATTATGCTCCGTTAATCCTGCGGGGCGCATCGTTCGGCCCATATTTCATTTGGCCGTGGTGGGATTTCGAACTTGACGCGATTGCGAGTGGGTCGCCGCCGGTCGGCCGGTCAAGATTGTACTGCCGCGACCGTTACGAATTTCCCGCCCACTTTGTGTACGCAAACTTTTTGCGTTTGTCGTCGAGAGACCGGGCTCCGGGAACACGACGCCGGACGAATTGTCCGCGTCTTATCCTCTATCGATATAATCAAGATTTTCTCGCCTCGAACGATCATTCACTACACCGGTGGATTTTTATTTTTCCGAGCGGTGCGTTGACGTCGGGACGATTCGGTCGTCCGGACGAATTCGCCATCTCGGAGATATTTGGTTTTGGGGTAGAATTTCGTAATGTTTTTTTTTTTTTGTAAATATTATTCCACGCCGGAAACATGATAACCATCTCAATCAGCTTACGCCGCCGACCCTGAGGTATTATCGTAAAGGTTTCCCGAATAAAGAACAATTGTTCTAGCGAAAAACATCCATTTCGAACTGTCACCGATATCGTAAGATTATCGCGACATTTGAGTTCGTACCAGTGATTTTCTACGCCATCTTAAGACGATAAAAACATAGTACGGAAACATTCGTGTGTTTCGTTTTCGCCCGATTCGGTGGATAATAACGTCTATATCGTTTAAAGTATGTTTTACTACGTGCTGTTGGTGTTTAATCAATACTAACCCGGCAATATTAACTTAAAAATTAAAATCATTTCTAAACGTCGTTTTTGGTCGACGTTTCACGCTACGAAATGTTCGGAGATTTTTCGAAAAATGTTCGCCTAAAAAACGGCGTGATAAAATTGTATAAATTCGTTTAATATCTATCTTATCGTTTACGTAACGTTTCAGTATTAATACCAAGATATTATCGTATAGTCGTACGTTTCGAGTTAAATGTTTGACTTTATAATTTTTAATTTTCATTGTACGATTAATTTTGCTCGAGTGGTTTTTGAAACGATAATAACAACCACAGTAGAACGATAATTTAACAAATACGAATATTAAACGAAAAACATTCCAAATGGAATTTCTACTAGAAAATTGTCTTTATCGGAATATTTTCTTAAATTATATACATTATATCCGACGTAACTATTTTTTTTTTTATAAATATTTGAAGCGGAGTATACATTTTTGATTTATCACGTTTATTACATAATCGTAATTTATTATCAAATCGATTAGGTAATTATTTTTAATCGTATACGATACACTATATTCGTCGATTTCGAAAAAGTACAATATATATTTTTTCGAACATACAATACGACAAACTTTTAAAATGAAAAAGGTATTACTTCTTATTTTTATAACTTATATACCAATGAAGCAACGTAAGAAAACGTGCATATTACAGTTTATGTATAATGCGAAAAGTTTAAATCTCGTCACAAGTGAGGTCATGCATAAAATAAATATTTTTCCTAATATCATGTTTACACGAAAATGAAGGGGAAAAAAACGAACGAAGTTTAAAATCAGTATTTCATACGTGAATAGGTTATATAAATATAGCGTTATTTTGCGCGGAAATACGGGAGCAATATACTATATAAATAGAATAATATACGGACAGAATAATTTGTTTAGAAAATCAATTTTTTTTTGTATCTTGAATGAGTACAAATTGTCGGTAATAATTAATTACGTACGCGGATATGATTAAAACGAACCGATTTAAATCCGCCTCGAGAATTGATAACGTACGCCGGTAATAAGTATTGTTTCAATATTGGTTGTATATCGGATACTTGTTTCCGACATAGTTCGTTGCTTTTAATATTAAAACGTTAACGTTTATCGTATTTTCGAAACGATCATGATTTTAGTAGCGAAGCGTAATTAAAATAAGAAACGAGTCAACACTCGTGCGATACAAGCTTTTGCACTCTGTTCGTTATTGTGGTAATGTATTTTTTTTTTTTATATATAAAATAAGTCGTTTAAAGAACGGACGAAATCTTCAAATGGTCGGTAAACGTATTTCGGGCAGATTTAGTGTACACGATTTAATCGGAATACGTATTTAGGTGAACGTGCTCCGTGCGTACATTATAGAATTGCTAGTAAAACTGCGCGGATAAAACTATAACAATTTTGGATACGACTTAAACGAAATTAGTCAAATTTTATATAATTTACTACGCGCAATGTGCATAAGAGGTACGTTATATTCGAGGGACAGCCACAAAAACACGAGCTACTATAACGTGTACGTTGAAATTACAATTTGAATAAATTTACGGTTTCGCGTACCTACCGACAAAATAAATACTTTTTGTTCAAAGAATAGTCGAGAAAAAGGGAATTAATCCTACACACGAGCGGATAATATCACAATCGATTGAAAAATGTACTTTCGATAAAAAAAATATATTTTTTCGAGCCACATAATTGTTTAAATTACGCAACATTTTGTTTCCAGCTTGTTTGATAAGTTTCAAAACCGTTTAATCCCGCCAACTACTGATATTTTAGTAATACGACGATTTATTATTACTTCGGAAAAAAATAGTTCGTATTTTTAATTCGCGAATTATATTTATCGAAACGTATAAATTTAATCCATAACATATTATACATTTTATACTATACGCGCACGACGTAAATTCTATTTATTAATACGCATAAATTTCGTTTGATATTATTTTCGCGTTTTAATATATTTCGTTGTTCATAATACATACTTCTGTATAGTATCAATAGACTTATTATAATATTCGAAACGTTCCTTAAACTCTGAGTAGGCGCAGTTTGGATTGTTACAAGTGGCGTGTCTATTACCCTAGATAATATATATTAATTATAATATATATTAATTAATATTATTAATTAATAATATTATAATTAGATAATACCGGGTAAAACGCGAAATAATTTTTTTAGTTTCGAATTTGTATAAAACATTAAAGAACCGAATTGTATGAATTCGTTTCTATTTGTTTCCATAGTATTCTATACAATCTAATCAATTTTTTCAATAAGGAACCTTTTAAATTACTTTTCTCAATTTCCAGATCTAGTTAAATCGATTTTTTTGTCCCTTAAAACGTTAAATTCAACCCTTTTTCCAAAGTCCTTCGAGACGTTTTCGAGATAGAAAAGACGTATACAATATGTGTGTGTGTGTGTATATATATAGACAATTATGGTGGTTTTAATGGTGTACGACACGCTACTAAAACAATAAAAAAAAATTAAGCGTAAAAATAATTAATATCGACTTTTAGACTAATCAGTAATCGCTTATCACCTAATGTAATAATAAAAATAACGTATTTTTATTATTAAATTGCGTAATTACGTAATTAATCATTTAGAGCTTTTCTTGACTATCTATTTGAATGCCCTTTAAATAATTTTTAAAGAGAAACAAATTACGTAATATATTAATATTTAATTAATTAGCCAGTCTATAGTATTGTTTAATCACAAACAAATTATTCTTTTGGTTCGATAACTTTGAAATATAAAAAGAAAACCGTAATAAATACACGACGGATTTATTTAACCGAATTTACGGGTAAACATTATTACGCGTTATTTGTTCGCGTATTTTATCGAACCGATGTAATTAGTAATTTTATTAACATACAATTATTGAAGAGTTCACCGAATTTCACGAACCGACTGATTGATTTAATATCGCGGTCGATATAATAATTTAGGTACACCGAGTAACCGCGAACGTATTACGTAATTCGTCAATATGGAAATACAAAAAGAACCGATAAACTTATCGGGTTTTCGTAATTTGACGGTAACCAGTCGTCGTGGTCGTTCAATAATACCGGCCGTTTTCGACCGCGGATCGGAATAAAATCAATAACTATTTCGCGAAAAACGTATTCGAACAAACGTATCGGAAAATTCAGAAACGAACGCGTTTCGTTACGATCTTGTTAAAACACACGTTTAAAATCCTCGTCGCTGTACGAAGTGAATTTCTAGTTTGATCGAGAATCGGAAACAAACGGTTCCCGCGCCCTATTAACAACGTGGATATTTTTCCGGAATTCTCCGACGCGGCGTGTCACTCGCGTTCGGGTTCGAGTAGGTTTGGTGTTCGTTTTGTTTTTGACGATTCAACGACGCGTATAGTATTCGGACGGGCATAATCCACGATCGCGCTAAGTATGTTATACATACACACAAATCCGTCGTCGTCGTACGTCAACGGACCGCGCGATTTTCTATACATTAGTGGTTCTCGACGTTATTATTTATTCGAGCGTTATTTAAAAATAAAGAATAAATTCGATTATGTTCCGGTTTATAACTGGGCATATATTTTTGCGTTCGGGCGAAAGGGACTGAACGCCGTCGTTCGTATTAAAAACGCAAAACGCGTTACTTTGTGGAACGTCGCGTTATAAATAAAACTTAGCAATTAAATTAACGAACTACTCGCGCGTTTTATTTTCGTTTTTGTTTTATTGTTTTTTTTTTTTTGTGTTTCGCGTATACATTTTACTTTACGTGGGAATATACGAAAAGCGTACTCTCGTTTGCCGTTTTTAATATATTCGACGTTGTTCCGCATAAAATACTACGTCGAAAAATTTGTAAAGAATTTTCAACGCGAACGTAAAATATATATTGTTCGATCGAAAAACGAGAGCCATATATATTTACGTAAATTAATATTATCTCTCGTAAAACGGGCGCGCACACGTGTTCGCGTCGTTGACTCGTACACGACGTCGGATATTGTCCATATCGCGTACGGCTTAGGCCCGTACGCGCAAATTTTACGTCGCGATCGTGTACGTATGTTACGTATTGGTTTCGTCGAAACGATCGTCCGCAACCAGTCGGTCAGTCGGCGTAACTATAACTACACACGGGTCTGTGGCGATAAAAAATCAGTCGTAATTTGCGCCGTCGTTTACGCGTTTCAAAGGGCGCGTGTACAGTTTTTTCGCTCATTTGCTTCCAGACTTTGGGCGGGTTTTTTTCGGAATTTTTTCCCCCTTTTCACCGCGGTCGTTCGTTTATACACGTTTTGCAAAATATATACGTATACACGTCTGACAAACAAGTGTACAAGTAACACCGTCAACATTCACTTATACACATATATATCACCTGTTCACTACAATACTCTACGACCGCGCGCGCCTGTTAAATCTATACACACACACACGCGCGTGCGCGTATATATATATATTTATATAGCCGTACTACGAACGTGTAGGCGGTTCGTTATATTATTATTCACTACACATGTCTACGCTCTTTTGGAACGCGCCCGAGCCGAAAATACCTTTCGTGGCCGAAATAACGGAGGCGGACTATCGGAATCCGGAACGAGTTCATTAACTCGTTAAGTAATAGCCGGTTCGGTTTAACACGGACCGCGGTCCTGTACGAAATCTATCGGCTCTTCGGACGGAATGTCTGACAATTATCCCCTGGGGCCGAAAACGCGTTAAACGGATTAAACTAAAATATCCCGGGAATAATACCGTATTATTATTCCGGCGCACGTAGGGAAATGTGTTATCACGGCGCGACAACAACACCGAACCGGTGCGCGGTTATTACGCCGCAATATTAATCACTACGCGGACGGCGGGTGGTATTAGGTATTCGCGCGCTCGGCAAATGGAAGAATTACGATCGTTTTTCGCGCTACGTTTCAATCGCGGTTTACGATTATGACGTTCGAGCGCAATAATATTTCGCGGCTCGTCGCCGTCGTCGTCCTTCATTGGCGGCGGCGGCGCTCGTCGCTTTTGATATTTCGCCGTACGCGCGCGACGCGACGATAATTTTTTAACGTTATTGGACCGGTACGTTCCCGAAATGTTACTATTTACTCGGGTAACGTCCTCGTGCGCGATGTACCGTTTCCGCCGTTTATTATCCCGCCGGAGAGACGGAATATGAAAAATAGTGCCGTGTTTAATGCGCGCACGCCAGTCCACGCGGGTAAACATTATGTATATATTCGGCTAACGACAACGCGATATTTAACGGACAAATCGTATCGAGCGTTTCGGCCGCCGAGACCACGGCGCCGTTGTACGCGCATTTAAAAACGTCCGAATGGTGAACGAATACGAACGGAAACTATTATACGTTTATAATAACGTAATAGCGACAAAATCGCGAACGCGACCGCCGTCGTTGTTGAAACGACGACGCGTGAAAGTTTTGACAATAAAACTGGTCTGCTTATACACGGGTATGTACGACTTGACGCCAGTACGAGACGAATTTACGCGTACAAGAAGAGACAGCGGGAGGTTTTAGGAAAGGTACACAGCCGAGATAACAAGCACTTTCGACGTTTGTTTAACTTGAGCGACATATACGGAGTAAGTTTGAACGTACCTCTAAGTTAAACACGCCCGAAAAAAAAAGCGACGGAGTAATACCGAAATTCAATAGTTTAAGCGACTAATCGCGTTAAGAAAAAATGTATAATTACAGCGACGTTAGGTCTTATTAATACTAAATAGTACTAATTATAGACGAGGCCGATGGTGTACTACTCGAAAAGATAGTGGTAACGATCCCGATACGCGATTGTAAAAATGATTATGGCGCGTTTAAAGAGCTATACGTTGTACAAACGTCGGTGGTTTCGAAACGATAGAATAACACACGCGAAACGCCATAAAAAATATTATTTTCACATCCGGTATAGCTTTCGAAAAACAAAAACGGTTACACATTACGCCTATCAATAACGTACGGATTGGATAATACGAAATCGAATAGCAACGGGAAATGCTATTCAATCAACGTGCCGTATTATTTTTGCAGAAATGGATTCTATTAAAGCGGAACGCTACGAGGAAAAAACCAACAAATTTCGACAAGAGATTAACGCCCGGATGTGTTTACAAGCGAGGCCTTTTTCACGTTTCGTCGTATTCCGTCACACACCTGTCGTTTTCCCACACCTCCTATTATCTCGAAACTACGCGGGTATTTTCCTCGGTTGACGGACACACGACCACGGCACGCCAACTATAGTAATAATACTCCGTACGCACGTACCGAGTTCGACAATACCGTTATTTATTTTTATCGAAACGTGGCCGTTCAAACGCGTGTACCATTAAATTGTTCAAACGTGACTCGGGCGCGGAAACTGCGACTACATGACAGTCAAAAAAATCCGTCGAAATATATTTTGTAAAAAAAAAATTTGCGATTCGAAGAAAACGCCATCGACGATATATCATATTGTTTCGTTCGAAACTCGTAGTTAATTCATTTTTATTTTACGAAATAGTTTCGAATAATTTCGGAATACGCGTAATTATTATTATGAAATTTTTTCGCGACTAATACAATTCGTACGATTTCCACTCGATCACGATAAATAATATATCGAAATCGTTAAAATTGCTCCTAGAAACCGTTAAAAACGCATATTACCGGGAAACGAGTCGAATAAAGTAGATACAATTTGTCGGCCAAGGAATATGCGCCCACGTCGTCATCGTCCGAGCGTTTGTACGCGAAAATGTGATTTCGGACAAAATTAAAATGAACAAAGTACGCTCCGTCTACGATAAACGTAACGATTGTTACGTGTGTACACGCTCAACAGGTGTTAAAAAGGATTCATTCGGGCTGGGACACGTTGCGGACTAGACTACGAAGGCTTATTTAAGCGACATAGTATCGAATTTATAGCCGACGACAATAAGAAGAATAGTAGGACAGTCGATGTGTGTACAGATTACGAATCGCTTCGTTGAAAAGAATAGCGCGGAGATGGGCGAACCATTCGAGGATAGACTAAAAGGGTGAAAATAGAAACCGAGATTGTGCTATAAGGCGAAGTGGCGGAAAGACTTATGAATTATAGACGAGCGTATAACGAATATAAATACTATATAGTTTCCCGTATACAGACTTTAAAATCGAGGTGGATGTTTTTTGTTGTTGTCTAGAAATTGCTTCAAATACGTCAAACAACTATTTGATCTTATATATATATATATATATAGGACGGTCGGAATTCTCGGGAGACCCGCGGTGCTTTTTTGTAATCGTAGAAAATAATGCGTCGTGCTGACGGTATATTTTTATAAAAATTTGCGACATTAATTAGTGTTACGAATATACGAGAATTCTAGCCGTACTGTATCGAATTATAAATGATTAACGACGATTTGTCCGGTTTTATGGTTTACTTCGCGCCGCCGTAAGTTAAAATAAAAATGTCGCGAAGGTATGTTTATGAACGTCAGGCGACCGTATTGAACGTGAACGGAAAATGACAACGCTGAAGTGCCCGAAAACAAGTCGTACGTAGAATTGTACGGGAACGTAAAGAATTTCGAATTTCGAAGAGTTACGGGGAAATATAAAAAAAAAAAACGAAACCACGGCGTTTTCTCCAAAATAACTCTCTCGGCGCGAAAAATAAAACGCGCTCGCGTTTATACGTGAAGTTTGTTATACGAGTAACGGGTGCGTGTGTTATTTCAAAATCCGGCGAAACGAACGATTACGCGCAAATAACACGTTTTCTTTTATATATTTACTCGAGCGTTGAATTAGTGTGTAAACGTCGTAACGGTATTTTGGAGTCGATTAACCCTACCTTCACGACACGACGACTATTTATGATAAAACGTCTTAATCGATTTACGGGCGACTTTAATAACGTCGTCTACGGATTACAGACGATTAAATTTCGATATAATTAGTGTCTATTCTCGGAGTCAATTAAGCGACGCTTAATTCGAAATATGTCGCGAATTCGGTTCGTTGTTGCTAAACGAGTGTATAATATTCTGTTTCGCATTTCGCGGCATATTAGGTTTTTAATTTTTTTCTTCTTTAGGGCGTGCCGAACGTCGATTTAAATATCTCATGTCGTTCGTCGTTATTACGCGACTGATATTAGCGCGTAGAGCGTTTTACGCGCGCCATATTTAACTTCTCCAACATTAAACTTTATTTACGGGTTTTATTTTTTTTTTATAGGACATTAAATTCCCAGTCCTATTTACGATTAATACTTTTACGAATCGTTTCGATCGAAAAATATATTTATTAATATAATTCGCTACACCGAATAATAACCACCGACGCACGTTATTTAGTGAACATTTAACGCTTTTTGTCGAGGTTGGTTCACAGCTGTTATTCTCCATTCTAAACGGTTACCGGCGCCATATCTTTAAATTCTTTACAACTTCCAATTTTTGCGTTTCTTTTAATTTCACGGTCTGTTCCGGAACCTGGCAACGTTCTTTCTTCTATTATATCTTCTACCGTTTCGTCGTGCAAACTCTTCTGGGCCTCTAAGTGCACATTCAACCATTTTCCTTGGTTTGCCACTTTAATAGCGTTCCTAATATGAAGTGTTTCTCTTCGACTAACATCGTCGCACTCGAACTATTCGACTCTTTTTGTCGGAAGCGGCGGTTTCTGGTAATTCTACGCGTTGTTTGATTTCCCGACCGCTCTTACTATCCGCCGTAATAATCGTCTCACAAGTACTTTTTGAAATTATTTCGTCCGCTTGATTTAGTTTTTGGTTACCCAAGTAAACGCTAGCCATTTTATTTTTTTGGCTCCCGGAAACAAAATTAATATATTCGTATTTTTATCGTTTACATTTTTGAAGATTTAACGTTTTCTCTATTTCGTTCGTGGTAATTTGTACATCACCTCCATTATTTGCGTCGTTACAATATCATCTGCAAAATGTATTATGGACATAACTTTTAAGTCTTATCCGTTTTCGTTTCGCTTTATTTGTTTAATATTTCGGTAACGCGGTCGAACAGGGACGGCGATAAAGTCATTGTCAAATTCCGTTTTTTAGCTTTCGCGTTAACTATTATTATTTTTTTTTTTTATTAATAGCGGCCGGTTTTTTTTTTATTCAAACCGTGTTTGTTATTAATAAAATGGTCGTTTAAGTCGTAATTCTTACCGCATGCAAGGCAACAACGCATTTCAATTAACGTTGTTGAACACCTTTTCTAGGTCTATGAAAGCCAGATATTTGAATTTGTCGTTATTCATTTAGCGTACAAAGTCCGAATATTGGTTACGATTTTTTCTGTTTTCCGAATCCACGTATCGAACGTTCGTTAAATAGTCTTCCTTTTATTGGCCGGCTTAGTATTTCCGTGAGGATTTTGAAAGCGATTACGCGTGGTTTTGAATTATTTCGAATCGTTCATTCTTTTCCTTTCTTTACCTATGGTCACAATTATGTTTTTACAACATATAGCAGATATATTTAATATACTCTATATGCTAGGTACCGTATATAGTAATAATAATATATAATAATACGGAATTATATTTATTAAAAAACGCGTTGTCGACGTGTTTCTCAGATTTAATCATTTTATATAGTTAAAGGAAAAAAACGGTTCGTTTAATTTATTTGACGTACCAAAAGTTTAAACGTCGCTTTATAAGACAATATTAAAAGTGATATCCAATGGAGCAAAAAATTTGCGTGTAAAAGTTTTGTAACGATAAACGAGATAAAATTATTTAACGTTTTAAAAATAACATTTTCTATTAAAAGTTCGAATTGTAACCTAAAAAATTATTTAATATTTCGCCGTTATTATTATTAATAATAATATTTCGCCAATATCACGAATGATGTATAGTACGTAATATATATATATATTAAATATTATTTGTAGGTATATTTTTTCGGAAAAACTCGCAAGAACGACTTTTGTAATTCCCCGGGATTATAAATAAACGTAAAAATTACGTAAAGTATTACGTAAAGTATTAATTTTTGATTACGATTCAATTCCGATATATTATTACGGGCGCGGAAAAATAACGAAATACGTTCAGTTTCTGCGTAACGCGATCCATATTAGTGATAAACACTAATAATTTATATATAAACATATATAGCAACGACTATCTGCACAGGCCTGTGCAGAGGACACAGGCCAATAGCTTACATAACTGCCCTAATGAAACCACAAAACAATAACGTAACTCGAAGTGCCAATCACGTGCACGTTCGTTATATTACCGATATCGGTACACACACAGCGAATACCCAAAAGTTCCCACGTAACGTAACGCTGAAAGAGAGGATTCCGCACCAAAAAAAAAAAAAAA
Organism: Geopemphigus sp. TES_GeoC_2020; assembly: GCA_025469175.1. Lineage (NCBI taxonomy): Eukaryota > Metazoa > Arthropoda > Insecta > Hemiptera > Aphididae > Geopemphigus > Geopemphigus sp. TES_GeoC_2020. The sequence continues at coordinate 14,467 of JAIPRN010002213.1, forward strand.
CATACAGACATTAATTTGTACATTTATTTTTACGATCATAAATCGATTACAAAAATATGATCTAATTTATAGAATATAATATGTTCAGTATATAAAACTCTGGGTAATGCCCAAAGTTTGTACGAGATATGTCCATCATTGGTGTCCAACAGCTACTGTAAGCGAACAAACGGTCTAATTCGTTTTTGAACGTTATACATGATCGATAATAAAACGCGGAAGCCGGTGTAATTCGGTTAAAAATAAATTTAAAAAGTTTCTCACGGTATAAAACCTATATTACGTATTAGTGTATCTCGTTCTCTCGAGAAAAGTTTTAATTTTCCGATTTATTATAAACGCGCTGACCGTAAACACTAGTCGTTAATATATCGTTATTACGACGAATTTGAGTAAAAACCGTATTATTGTAGTCGGTTATTTATATTATTTTTTTTTTCGTACGGCGGCTGATTCGAAAAAACGCGGCGAAATTAAAATTGTACTTCTTGGAACCGAGTAAAACTATGTACGTCGCGTCGAAATCACGAACGACCGTTTTTGTTATTATTATTTATCATAATACATTTTTTTGTTACCTTACTTAACCTTCCGCAGGTTCGCTAACGTAAATTCCGTACTTTTGAATTTTATTTACTCGTATATTTTGTTTATCTTATCGACGATTATTGAAATTCCTTGAGAATTTACGTTCTATATCAATTCGAAATATTCATTACCTATAGTTATCGTAACGTTTCTTCATTTGATCGCGAAAAAATGTATCGCGTTATCGCAAATACAGCACGTAACTTCCCGTATACCGATTTTATTATTTTATAAACGTTGTTTCTTCCTCGATAATGAATAACATGGAAATAGTGCGAGTATTGTTTACGGACGATATTGTACGCGAGCTACGTCAAAAGGAAGTTATTATTGGCCAACAATATTCTAATTTTCTCGTAGAAAGTCGACGATGCCGGCGGCGCTCGTACGAAAAGAACGGATTAATTTTGCGAACTGAACGAATATAACGTCGTAGTTTTTTGTTGGAATACTAATACGATCCGATTTATTTGTTATCAAATCGCGATATTGAATTAAGAATATGTTTCGCGTACGCGTCGCTTTTGTACAATTTATTTCGCCCATTAATAACATTTAAGACGGACGGTTATCACGACGTATTAGAACCGTTGTAAATCGTACAACGCCCGACTATTTGGTTTATATAGGAAATATAGTACACGCTCGTTGCTAGGTTGAGAGTGAATTATAAGGCGCGACAATAATAATGATTTGTGTTTATAAATATTCGTCGACAGTTTTCCAATCTACATTTTGTACGTTGCTCGTTTCGCGCATAAACGTTATAACGTTCGTGTTTAAGAACGAAATTAGAATATAAATAACACTATATATATATATATATGTATTATACATTTTCGCGGCGCGTCTCTGGTCGTGAGTATATCGGTGGCGGTTACTCGTCGAAATGTTGTTTCCCCTCCCGGACGTTTTCATATTTTTCGTCCGTTTTTTGTCCGTCGGCCATTTTTTCACCCTACCGCCCTTCCTACTTGTAGCTATTTTTATAGGACGAGGCGCGCGCATAAATTCGAATTTGTAACGTCATGCGTTATACTTAAGGGCTGGCGAAAATCGTAACGTGTAATTGTGTCGCACAGCTCCGGGGACGGATAAGTATAATAAAACTATAATGATGTACGTAATATATATATATACACGCACATACGTTTTACCGTTTTTTCGGTGGATTTACTGCGACGCGTATAACAATAGTTAGATTAATGAATATTTTGGGCTCGTTAGGGCGCGCGCGCGCGCGCGAACCGTACGACCGATTATCTACCGACACCGTATAACGTTATGGCGTTGTAAATAGTCGTCGTAGAAACGTTTAAAATTGATCGGGCGTTGAAAAATTACGCCGGAAAAAATATAATAAAACTCCTCCGGTGAACTTATCGCGGTGAAAAAACCGATTCGAACGAATTCGGTGTTTTATACGTGCTCTCGTATAGTTACGTTAGTACTTCCGTTATTTTATCGTTTTTCGCTCATGAGAATTTTTCATTTTCCGTAGCCTGCTCATCGCAAACGTCGAATAATAGTAAAAATCGCGCAAAGTAACGATTATTTGTTTTAAATTCCAACTCGCTCGGAATACATTTCTTATCTTATTCGGCGGCAGAACGGTAGAAGAAACGTTGTAAACGCGCAACATCCGAGTCTTAATTATTATAAAATCGATACAAAAACATACCTATATATTACCTATTAATACCTATATATTACACACACACACACACACTAGTCCTCTATAAATCAGCGTTGCGCGGATGGTTTCGATAATGTCCAAGCGAAACTACACCGTAAAGTATGGCGTATATTACGTTTCGTGATTAAATAATAACGGGTATAACTGAAACAAAAATAAAAAATGACCGTCGAGGCGCCGTTTTTCCTGCATTTGGTAATTTCGGAGTTGATCGCGACGTAATCCCACCCTTATTCTACCACTACTTTCGCGTTCATGCTAACTGATGTCCTCGAGATAAGGAAATTATTAACGGCACTCGACGGGTCCCGGACAAATTCACCGGCTATCGTTAAAATCGTCGTTCGATTAGCTTCGGATTCTTTCGAAAAATGTTTCCCTTTTCCGCACATATCTAAGATACTTTATATTCCCGTTGCGTCCGTCCTATCGATTCGTCGTCGCTGTGGTTACCGACGGGATAATTATTTGTTTCTATATGTCGTCTGGAAAGACAACGACGTTGTGAAACGGTCTTTTCGTTATCACCGATCGCCGTTACGTACTAAGGTAGAATAATCGCGTACGAGTTGACCGTAAGTGTATAATATAATCATTTTAACTGTATACGTTAGATATTCGGCGTTTGCGTAATACGCATGCCTATTGAATGTACGCTACGAATGAAATCAAACCGTAAAAACCGTCCGACGCGCGTTGTTTTCGCGAGAACCGTTTCGGGTGTTCCTTTTACGATTCCGATACTAAAAATTAAATACACGGCTCGACGTTTTTGTTGTCAGACGACTATTCCGTGTTGTTCACCGATCACGCGGTTAATTTTTATAAACGAAAAGAAGCTGAGAATTTAGCACGTTCGCGCCGTAGCCTTTCTAACTCGTTTATATTCGTAAAGTATAAGATATACAGTTCTCTCGTTGATGTTTGTTCAGCTTGAGTTTAAATTTGAAATTTTTTTAGTAGCCTATTTCGTTCGCTTTTTACACCTCACCGTATTTTTACACACTTTCTGTGTGTATTGTCGACGTCTTCACAACAACATATATGTATATATATAGCGGGTAAAAAAAAAATTGAAAATATATTATCATAAATAACGAAACGACGTTAACGAGTTTATTATTAATGATCGTAATAACTGAATCCCTTTCGCATTTTCTGCGAATTTTACGATAGAAGCTCACTTTATTAGCATTGAGTACACTTAAATCTTTAAACATCGTGTTGAACCTTATACGTATCGCGATGATAATTTATTCTCGAAATATAATGTATAGGGAAGGATAAACGTTGATGAAAATCGTACGGAGCACAACCAACGCGTGTCGATATTACAACGTATTACGATAAGTACATAATCTCGTAGGTACTCGTTTTTTAGTGTTGGGTAAGTAACGGTTCGGGGTAAGTGATACGGTTATTTTACACGTTACAGTTATTATTTTCGTTTTCTGCTGGAAAAAAACATTAAAAAAGTGTAGCGGCGTCTCGGGCAATGTGGATATCGGTTCGTGCGAGCTACACGGGACTTTGTGAGTAGTTTTATGATCGTTTCGAAATCGTTACCGACGTTAAATCGTCGTATTCGTAAAACGACCGCGAATTACGCTAGTAACTATTAATAGGTCGACGAAAATTATAAATGTCGCTCAAATATCGGACTGCATTTGGCGTTTTTAAATGATGCCCACGTCCGCTGGTCGAAAATTCTATCGGGTTCTTTTTTCGATCGTTTCCGGGCAAGTTTTTTTTAATTACGTTTAAGGGAACTGCCGGTAAAGTCGGAAAATATGTCGAATACCGTACCGTACCGACTAAACACAATTCGGGACGTGGCGCGCGTCAAAATCGTCGGAGCACTCGAGCAAACGTTCGTAGATAAAAAAAACAAACGCCCGTTACTGCAAAGCCGTACACATACGTCGGTTCTGGCGGAATTTAAAATCGAATAAAGATACACACAGGCGAGTAAAATCTATACGAACCGAGCGATTTGTGGTATACAGATAAGAACGTACGAAAGAAACACGGAACGTGCTATAAATAACGTCGGGTAATAAATTTCCGGGCGCACGTAATACTTTATTCGTTCGCGGATAGCTTCCGGTTATTATTATTGTCGTTATTATTTGGTCGATACCGGTGGCCGGACCAAATCGGTTTAAATTTTGCGCGCAAAACCGGTATCGATATAATAGGTATCGAAACGCGCGCGTCACGTTATACGATTGTTCTCTATGCTCGGTGGTTGATAGGCATTCGCGCGTTAACTCGACCAAGTTGACCGATTTTAATTTTAGGCCATAGTCGAAAGAGCGTTTGGAAAAAACTCGAAAGTTACACAAGCTTCAAAACAACTATCGTAACGTTTAATCCTACTTACGTCGTTACTCACGGCTTCGCCGTCGTTATTGATATTCGTCGTGCATTACGTGTACCGAATACGGCATTTATAGTCGTATCAATTTTACCAGCGCGACCACCGGTCTTTTTTCGCGCTCTTACTCGACAAATTATCGTCCCCGAAAATGATCCAAAATACCCGTCAAATTAAAACGACGAAATTCAAACGACGAAACGTAACGTTTATTATCGGCTGTAGCGATAGATAGAGAACTCGAATAGGTTTAAGCCGTTTAGCGTGCGTAAAACTCTTCGTGTACAGAACGCCATTCGTTTTGCCGTGTGCACGGACTCCGTGTCGATAAAGCGGATTTACGACATAATCGTATATTCGTGTACGTTACGGCTGGACAAGTTAGACAACGGTTTTTGTTCACTAGAGTCGAGTTAATCGCGTTATTTTAACCGAATTAATCGACAATTCGAACATATCGACGAAATCGACGGAATACTATCAACGTAATTCGAGTCCGTTTGATTGTTTGTCGTTTAAAACATGGTCGATTGATTCGGGTATTGACATTTGTCAATACTTTGTATGAAATCTCGAGTGTGTCACCACTACTCGTTCAAGGTATTTCTCACGTTCGTGTCTAACGTGTTTAGATATGTTGACGAATGAACGTCGGGCGTCGAGAATTCGAAATGAAACTAATTTGGTCTAAGGGAAAAAAACAATTAAACGAAACGCGTTTAATAACAATAAACGGGACGGGAAATATGTCCGGTTAATATTATAAACGTAAAGAGTAATCCGTCGAGTTAAACGTCGGCGTTAATTTTGTAACTCGTTAATGTCCGCAGTCTCGGTACACGCGCGTATTACGTGAGTATTAAGTGTACAAAAAGATAACGCATTCGGTAAAATGAAATCAAATCGAATTTCGTCGCGGAGTCACAAAAACGGAAACGGGGCCCCTGAGCGCGAAAAATAGATGAAACGAAACGCGAAAGATTGATGGCACGGCCGCCCGACTCTTTTCGTACCGTTTACGCGACGACGCGACGTACGCGAGAACACTCGCTTTGCCGCCGTGATTGATGACTCCGTCGTACCGGGGAGAGGGTTGACTTTTTCCGTTCGTTCGAGACGGTTTGTGTGTGTGTGTGTGTACGCGCTACCGTTTAAGTTCGCGGATATGCTAGAGGGCGGCGCGGCGTGTACGATATGAATAAGTCGATTAGCTCGGAGTGTCCTCTCGTCACTCGTCGTTTCCCGTTGGACCGGCGACACCGAACGACGGGATAAAGCGAAGCCGGTTAGGCACCTCCCTCCACCCCACCCATGGGCCATCACCGAACTCTTCAAAAGTCGTTCCGTAGGCGGCTGTTTTGCCCGCGCCGGCCGTTCGAAAACGGTACGCTCTAAACGGCACCGCGTGCTGTCGAAAATCTACATTCGCCTACATTTTGTAGTTGCACAAACGTTGTCCGTTCGAATGTCGTCATCGTCGTCGTCCAGCCGTTCTTTTCGGACCCGAAAACACTTTGACCAGCTGATGTATTGCGGTTGGATCGTATACAATAGTTAATTCGCGTGTGTGTCGCATACGCATAGCGAAACAGTTGGTGAAATTACGACTTTCGATAGACCGATTAAATACATTGGAAACCGAATATTACGCCGTATCGAATTATTATCATTTTTTCAACACGACGCCTACACAACGATTGATTTCGAAGTAGAGTTTTGTCTCGTTTGCCCGTTGAAAATCTAAACCCACACGTTCCAAACGAGTTCGTTGTATTTTCTCATATTTCTGTCGTTTCTGCCGCGGCTAGCGTTTTCACCCAATGTTTGGCTGACGTTCAACCAATCGTATTTGCCCAATACAGACGTATGACAAATCCGCCGCTAGGTTAGGTTTATAATAATATATACGAACGTCGTTGTTTCGAACGTTATTACGCTGTAGCATACGCCAAGTACGCGAAAATAAACCGCGTTCGAACCTCATTTAATCAAACGTCACGAGTAAATTACGTAACACGAACCTATCTAGAGATACGTTTCGCGAGATTGTTGTGGTCCAGCATACGGATCGATATAGTTTTAACTACGCGAATTGTCCGTCACGTTAACCGGAATTCGGAATTCCGTTACATTTCACAATCTGGACATTCGGTTGGCGGTATGAACAAAAGAAACGCGGACGCGACACGTCCGCGCACATTTTGGTCACAAAAGACACAATGGCGGCGCGGCCACAATCGCGAATAAGAGTTACGGGACGTTTAAAGTGAAAGATACGAGTGGAGGACCAATGGTATATACCGAAAACAATGCCGGATCGTACTACTACCGTATATATATAGTATATTATCCAGTAACGAGTGAGTAGGGAATGAAGTGAGTGGAAAGTGTGACGTCGTCGAGTGTACGTATGTGTGGGAATACGTTAAGAATCGTTAAGGCGAGGGTTTATCAAGGTTTAGGTGTTAACCGTTGTCGCGTGTGCTCGAAATCCTCGGGCGCGGTAGATAAAGATTGGGAAACGCGCACTCGGCCGGAGTGTGTTTTACGAGAATTTACGGGAAGAAGGGTGGCGATATAAAAGAAAACCCGTTTGTCGGTTTTTGTTGTTTTGGGCCCGGACGGGAATCGTTTGGGTGGTCCGAATAAAACGCGGACGGCGACGCGCGTGAAAACGGAAACCAATTCGGCGAGACACACACAACGGCGGACGGGGTAACAATAATAACGGGGACGAACGAGACGCGATTAACGAACGCTCTTTTACTCCAATTAAGAACAAACCGTCGTCGGTGATACAGTAAACTAATTACGACGACCGTAAAAATGGCGGCGGCGCGTTAAAACTGGTATATACGCGAAACGAGGTACCTAAATGGGCATTAATAGCGAGTTCCATTAGCGCGACAAGATAAAACGTTTTATGGAGTATTGGGGTATAGACCGCGTTTGCGCGCGCGCATATTTATGTCATAAATTCTTCGAGCGTAACGAGGTCGAACGTTTTTATGTTCGATTTTTAACGTATATGAAACAACGACGATCGGATTTTTCACGTACATACGACGTAACGCTCGAAGCTTAGTTTTCGCGTGTCACGACCCATGTAACCGCGAAAAATGTCGCGCACCCGTTCGTTCGATACGTTTTCCGCGTCCATCGAAAATAAGAAACGACCGTTTTCAATTTCGTCTCCGGGGATGTTTCGGCTCGTTTCATTCGAAATATACACACGCACGGTACAGTTGAAAACGATAATATTTGAAAACGGCGGCGTCGACGATATCGTTAATTATTCACGGTCGCCCGAAATTTGGTAAAATACGTAGTAAATCGGAGCTCGTTGTGAAATCGGTTTCGAACCGTTTATCGTTTATTTTCGTATAAACGATGTTTACCATAGCGCGGTCTTGTTACCTTCGTTACTCGACGAATATTTTGATTTGGCCGGGAATTACGATCCTCAAAGCTAATACGTTTAAAACCGTACACGTTATCGTACAATTTCGGTAATTAACAATTACGATTGATCGTGATAGCCCAAAAGAAACGACGATCCGCAGTATGTCGTCGACGTTTCATAATACGTTTCGTTGTTTATAGTTGAAACGCCTACAGTAAATGGTTCACGTTTACTTCCGAAATTAACGTACGAATTATCGTATCCCATTTTTAATATTGAGCAATATACGTCATTAATAAAACTGTTCCCGTTACGGTTTTTGGATGCAGTTTTCGCCCGAACATACGTCGATATAATCGTAATAATATTGCGTTTAAATTTCGTAAAAATAATTTCAAAAACGTTCCGAAACTCCGCTTACGGTAATTAAACGCGACGGAATAACCGGAGTACAGAATTGTTTTGGGAAAAATTTCGATGTTTACAAAAAAAAAAATACGTTTAAAATCGTGCACGACGTAATATACGATATTAGGTCGCCGGTACTAATCGTTTTACACACTTTAAACGGATCACCGAAATTCTCGTTGTTAGTTTCGACGTCAGTTTTTATAATAATATTCTCGCGTAATGTGTTAGTCGACAAAATCGTTTCGGGCGAGTGTCGTGGCGACCGTAAACTAAATTCGCGGAATTATAAACGGTACTTATAATTAAACCGTAATACCGGGCGCGTATTCGAACGGTGGAATAACCGCGTTAATATATAAAATAACCGTATTGTAGTCGGCGTGGACCAAATTCCTACGCCGAATCGTCAACGTTTAACCGGAAAAACGAAACGCGTTCCGTATTGTACGTAATAAACGCGTACAGCCGGCGATTTGGCGCGATAAGAGGCGGACATTACCGTGTCGTAGGTAATTATTACGTTTCTAACTCGTTACGTTATCGTCGTTATACGTTATTCATTTACCGTATCGTAGTTAATTATTAAGTTATCGATGACAAATTGAACGAATACACGAGGAACTTTATCGTGGTTAAACGACGAAGCAATTTCGTAGTGACCTATACGGGAGTATTTTGGGCGTTCCATATATTGACCAACGAAAGGTCTATATTAATTTTATCGAGTTTTCGTATAATATTGCAGTTCTACGATTACAATAATAAACGTGATTTATAGTACGTAGGGAAAAACAAAACCGAAAACTATTAGAAAATAATTTATAACAGAATTAAAGAGGAACATAAGAAGGGATATATATAGTTAGCGATCTAATATTGGTTGAATATGTTGTTATAGTCATAGCACTAGATATTCGATTACAACGCGACCCGTGGACTAAGTTTGACATTCCATTGCTTTCCAAATGCGCGGCAATTTAAAATCTTATTATTTCTTTAATCGTTTAAAATAATAACGAAAACATTTTTTTTTACGGTTTATTAAAATATAATTTATTAACTAGATAAAAAGTACATCGGTTACTAAAAAGTGAAATATACCTAACAGGTGCCATATTTTTTTTTTTTAATTTAGCGCGCTTTTATACGAACATTTTTGAAAACCCTGAAGAAAATTGTCCACGGGTCGCGCTGTAATCACATATCTAGTGCTGTGAAACGGACTAGTGTACTATAGTATCATAGAGGCTGCTGCTATCGATCGGGCGGACAACACCGATAGTATGGATATTTTTAGAGCAGCAAGGGAACGGAGAGGGTGATGATTAGACGTTGGTCGAGAAATTCACCGCGCTCGGATACTTTTGCTTTCTTATTATTATTGTTTCGAAAAAACGTGTCGCCAAGTGAAGTGTAATAACGTTTATTAAATTATCATAAATTATATTTATTTCTGATATATATATATATATTATTTTAAACGAAAATGAACTTGGATAAAAAGTGGAATTGAGAAAAAAAGTAATAACTAGGGGGGGGGCAATAATGAAAGGACCTCGCGAATGAAATAAGGTCCCCGAGTTGTAATCGAATAACCACATTTTCGAAAAAAACTTCAAAACGATCTACGCTAAAGTTTAAACGAAATTCTAGTCGTAACAATGATTCCTATCCAGCCGACAATCTGATCGGGACACGCCGCGGACTTCTGGACACAAATACGTGGTACATTAATCGTCATAATACGAGACGATTTGCCGTGTACAGATTTTGCATTCGGCTTCGCGCAAATATTACAAAAATGCGGCTACACGCGCTTTTATTATATTTATCAACAAAACAACGAATTACTCGGTAATGTAACGATAATATTAAAACACGCGGACGATATTCCGAGTACGGGCCATTCAGCGCTCGCTTCGTTCACCTTAACGGCGTATTATTTTTAATTTGAAAGCAACAATAAATCGTCACGTCGGTGAAAAGATTCGGCGTGGGTTTCAAATTGTTTTAAGCGTTCGTGTTAAAACGGATGTTCCTCTAAGCCCCGTTTTGCTCCTTGTTTTAGAATTGTAAAAACTTCGGGCCCTCCGTATTAAAAATAATTTTACGCGACTTTACGTTTGTTCGTTTTTGTTTTGGGTAGCGTCAGGCGCGAAGTAAATAATTTTATTCTACGTCGAATGTACGCGGTCGTTTGAATAATTCGTACTCGATATACTCGTAACAGAAAAAAAAATAACACAAAATAATCGATTCGTTTTAACCGATAGTTTATACGTGCGTAATTATTTTTGATATTTTTATTATAAATAAAATTACGAAAGCTTATTTAATATATTTGAAAAGACGTTGGTATAAGAGGTTGACGTTTTTTTTTTTACAAGTTATTAGGTGTTTTTTTTGTCGATAAAGTACATTTCAGGTTATTTCACACTCTGTTTTCGATATAACACTAATCCGATGGCTTTTATTCTCGCGTTGAAATTGTTTTTCATCCAATGAAAATGTCACATCCGATAATTCTGTACGCTCAGAGAATTTGGAACCTCAGTTTTAAAGCAACCGTCGAGTTCAAATGGTCAAACCGTATGGATCGAAGTGCTTACTTCGTGGAATTAATCATTTCGATTGTGCGTACGTTAAATTTGAATTGGACGAATTATATAAAAAATATAGGACGGCGCGAAATTTTCGAAAGTAATTATTCGATTAGAATTCAAAAATTGTAAACGGTTTCGTTATTTACTAAAAAAAAAAATACATAATATATTATAGCTTCGAAAACCCGCGGAAACATTTTGTTTTGACGGCCGTTTAAAATTTGATCGATTTTAAAACAAACCGGCAACGATAGGATAAAACGTAATAACATTTGATGTTTCCAATATATTAACGCGTCAATTTTGAACACTAGTTACATATTTAATACGACGCATGTTGAAAATAATACTTATAAATAATATTTACGAGCACTTAAAATTTGCAAACGCTTTATATATATATATGAAGCAGCCATTAGAGCTACGCGTTCAAAATCGTTTTCCGAATGTAACGATTTATCCGGCGGTCGTCGGTTTCGAATTTTAAACAACAAAAACGTCCGACCCGAGCGGAACGAAGCGAGACGGCGAGTGGCCCAACAACGGTCGTCTATTTTTAGCGGTAAAAATAATAATTTACGGTAAAACGAGACCAATACGTCACGATAATTTCGTCACTAGCGGCCGTTCGCGACGGACATATCACCGGCGCTAATAATATTATTAATCGCGATCCGTCCGGTTTTACATTCATCTCGCGGCTTATCGTTCTACGTAGTTTAGGGCTAAGGACGCGTCGCGAAACGTTACCGAGCTTCGAATTAAGCGCAACCGTTCTGGCGCGATATTTGCTCGCCGGCAACCCTCGTAGCGAAAGTTATCGTCGATGCCGATTATAGCCCGCGCTAATAAATAGTTTCGGCAACCGCGCAATACGTTCTAAAATATCGCGCGTATAAAATAATAATAACGCGAACGCCGTATTCGAGGACGACGCATACTTGTGACGTAACTATTTCGCAACATATTACGCGCGTTAGTACGAACGTACTAAGTACGAGCGGCGAAGCGAAGAAATTCTTTCGGGAATTATTCTTCCGTCCCCCGTGGAGTGCGCCGTTACTATTTCCGCTACCATTACAACCACCGTACGTCCCCTAATTATATTATAATACCGAATAGTTTATTACGCGCGCGACATGTCCGCTGATAGAATTAATTAGTTGCCGTAAACTTCGCGTTGGCCTCCACACGGCATTACGAGCACGGCTCACTCTCATCTCGGGACGTGCGCCTCGTAATAACCGCGTATCCGCGACCGAACGCTGTTACGCAGACAGACAATTTACTCGGATAATTATAATTTATATACGGCGACTAATTAATTCAATCAGCGGACGACGACGACGACGACTCGAGCGCGATTCACACACGTTCGCGTGTAGGCCCGCAACATAAAATTCGCGAATAGTACGGTCGCGTTTTCCAAATAAAAAACGCGACCACTTCGGTACAATTATCCGGAACCGTTTATTCGTCGTCGTCGGTGTATATCGCAGTAATTTAACGCGATCGATTCGTTACAAAAAAAAAACCGACCGCGTATTTCTTTTTGTTTTCGTCGTTCGTATAAACGCGGATTTCGTTATACAAATGTATATGGCCGATTGGCCGACCAAATCTGGACGCCAAATACGCGTTATTACTATAGCCGTCACTTTTTACCCGGGAATAGTAGTCATTAAACGAGAAAACGAGAAAAAAGTTATTAAAATCAACGTCGCGTTGTAAACGAACGTACATTTTTTTTAAACGCTAACGTTTGATTAGGACGGAGTGCAAGATGAATCACGAGTTCGACAATAAAGCGACGGGATGGATATTAAACGTTGTAAAATGTCGCGTAATCGGAGTAAAAATCGGACTGGAAATATCGTCCGAGAAAAGCCGGGAGAAAACTAATAAAAAAAACGTTACGGCGTATTTTTCGAGAAAAACTTCGACTATATTTTTTTATAGACCGACAATTAATTCTGATAATTAACCGGCACCCGATTACGTTTCGTTCGATTTTATTACGCCCGAGACACATACATAATGATATCCACAGTTATCATAATTATAGCAACCAATACCATAATCATATTTCGACGTAATTTCGCGTAATAACGTATCGAAAAATGGCACTTTAATAAACGTTAAAACGACGATTGAACTTTTCGGAATACCGACCATACCTTAATAAAATATCGACAATAATCTCATATAGCGCGCAAAAAAGGGGCCGGAGTCGTGATCCCACGATAGTCACAGAATTCTATTTAAATCAAAAAGTTTACGATAATTACGCAGCTATATAAAAAAATGTATCACGCTGCTAATGGGCACGAATCAAACGAACACGTGTTCCTTATTAAGCGAATAGAAAAATAATAAATCCGGTAGACCACGATAATTACAATGGACATACAAAAAACCGCGAGACACAATACGCCGATTTTGACGAAATTTAATATGAGCCGACGGCCACGTCGCAATAATACGGCTAGACGACTCAGTTATAAAACACAGAAATTACACCCTAGAGTCAGTTATTCAAGGCAGTCAGGGTAGTCTGCGGGCGGGCCGGTCTGTTCGTCGGTAGACCACCGGCACAGCGAGTCGGTGGATCACCGGATGACGTCTGTCTCTCCACGAGGATAGATAACTCTCGTCTTCGACAGAATGTGAACGCATGCCAGGTACGTTACCAGGTAGCAGAAGTCGGTATTCTGAGCATCTAGAGCTGTTCTGTACACCAGAATTTCTGCGTCTCGACTCGTTCTTATTGTCGGTGAAGAGTTACATAGGCGAACTCACCGTCCTTTCTCAGTTAACTTTACAAGTATTTCTTTTTAAATTCTAATTTTTAAATACGATATCGATCGGATTATTTAATACAATTTCAGTGACGTTTGGCGTGAGTGTATGGACAACTAATCATGTGTCCAAACGATTCGTCGCTTTTGGAAAGTTCGAATAAAATATTAGTAAATTTAAAATTCGATCAAAAATGTTTCTATTCGCTATATTTTTAGGACGCGATTTTAATAGAATCGAATTATTATTTTTTAAATTTACGCCAATTAAAACAAACATTATATTGCCGCGCGTTCATTCGTCACTTAGAATTTAGTTTTTCCTTGAGTTCTAACAATGAAAAAGTAATTCGTCTAAACGGGAAATTAATTCGTATACATTTTTACCGTTGATATTACGTAATTTTTAAGTCGAACGTTTCGCACTATTCGACATTGTTCTTGTAAGTTACTTATAAATACTAGGGATGTATGAACGTTTGACCGCGCCTTGTTTAACATATTCGGCATGCGCGCCACTATAGAAATAGCATTACGCCTTTAACACGATAAAATATTATAAGGGAAAACGAGGGAACGAAATCGTTTGCGAGGAGATTTCGCGTTAAAAAGTGTCCGGGAGAATTCCGTTGGCGAGTTAGAATGAGCGGGCGACGGGTGAGGGGAGAGGACGTGTCATACGCGGATGATATTCTTTTGAAACAACGTTTCTTTGACAGGAAACAAAACGCCGCTGGCCGTATTTGCCGAAGAGGAAAAGACCATCCTGATTGGATTTCGTGCGGTTTTGCGGTCCCCGTCCGCCGCCGTAGCGCCGAGTAGAGACTACGCGACGACCAGTCCCGTTCGAGTCCGAAAATACTATACAGCGGCGTCGCCGTCGGCGGAAACGAAGCCGCGTTGGCACCTATATTGTTCCCGGATGGACAAATAACAACCGTATTATTTACCGCGTGGAGTTCACCCAAAACGATATTACGTTCCATCGCGACGCGAAGCCCGTAACGGTTAAGGGAACAATAAAACGTTGGCCGAATGTTGCGCCGAGTGTTCTTAGCCGAAAATTCGCTTTCTATGTTTTTAAACCGCGTACGCGTGCATTCGTTTATTTTCTCGTTCCAACCCAGCCAGCCACCCAGTCCTGGGATGATTGAAAAATAACTATATGCGCGTCTCGTCGAACCGCCGGGGATTATTTCTGTCTTTCGCGAACGTCGCGCAAAGGCGATTCCACGGAAATTGGAGAGCGCCGCGACGGGATATATATATAATACATACATTTGAAATCCGTCATTTTCAGAATTGTGACCGCCGGATAAATACCACCCGAACGTTCAGCAATTTCGGCGTTCGCGGACTGTATAACGAATAATACGGCGTAATAACGCTATATTAAATAACGCGGATTGTAAATAGTTCGTACGGTCGACGTAATACGATTATGTTTACGACGAAATCGTTATTACTCGTTTCGACTTTATTGGATAAGGGTGAAGTGTGTTCCGAAATTCGGGAGACGCGACGACGGGAAAGTGGGCGCTTAATATTTCGGCGAGATACGTTTAAAACGCGTACATCGTCGTTTTTATTACTCCGGCGTAAGACTTGTCAGGCGTATGCCCGTACGTTTTACCGCCTATGCGATGTACCGGTAATAAGAACGATTTTCACGGAAACCAAATTGATCGTATCGCTTTTTTCTTAAAACGTGGCGTTTCGACGACGGAAGAGGGAGGAGTACGGATATACTCGTACGTCGGTCGTCCAATTCGTATTGTACCGCGCTGTATCGTATTAAGCTTCGAACGGTATAAACCCATAAATTACCTTCGATTCACCGTCGGGCAATTAATCCCCGGTGTTTGGATTAAATAAATATTCGACGAAATTTAAAACGCGGACGAATTTATTGCGGAAAATGATCGACAAAGAGAAAATCGCCGAATATCGATTTTATTTTCGCGTTAACGCGAGTTTATATAACAGATTGTGTTTAGATTTACGTATAAAGATAATAAGTCGTGGACGTTACGTATATTGGTTCAGGTAAGTTACTTAGATCGCGATATTAGAGTTGTAGTGTTATTTTGAATTTTGAAGCAACGACGAATACCGTTCGACAATGCCGAAAACGATTCACGATTATTATAATTACGGTAAATGAAATTCGTTAAAATATTACGTACGTCCGAGCTTTATGTCATCGAATTTTTAAAAAATACGATAACCGTTCGAAACCAAAACGTCTACAATTTTATTTGCGTTATTATTAATTACGCCGAAGACAATTATCGGGATAATCGAAAATCGCGTCCAATAAATTACCAACTAGACGCGGCTCGCTACCGGGACGTGTTCAAGTACTCGGTTCGCGCACGAAAAGAGGGGTTCGCGGACAAAATGGACGAGAAATTCCGCGTTTCGTTCGTAACGTAAAACACAACCCGACCCAGACAATTAAATCGTTATCGGTATTGTTCGCGAAAACTATCGAATTCGCTCACGCCCGGCTCGACATCGATACGGTCCGTAATTGTAATTCTCGCCCCGATAT
The DNA here is from genome assembly GCA_025469175.1 of Geopemphigus sp. TES_GeoC_2020. NCBI lineage: Eukaryota > Metazoa > Arthropoda > Insecta > Hemiptera > Aphididae > Geopemphigus > Geopemphigus sp. TES_GeoC_2020. Next base: position 30,897 of record JAIPRN010002213.1, read on the forward strand.
CGTACCGACATTAATTGCCCGTAACTCGGGCGGCACGGATCTCCGGGACCGTGACTTCGGCGCGGCGTATTAACGAGCCCTCGGTCGACGAGCGTTTCATTCTCTCTGTTGCGCCGCGCGGCTCTCTTCCGTCGAAAGTAGGCGATCCTTTTTCGGTCCCGTCCCGCTGCAAATATCGTCCGTAAAACGTGTCGTGATGTCGACGAGAAACCGCGTGAGACGCGCGCGGGTTCATATCGCTTTGGTCACGGCGGTCGAATTCGTGTTTTTTTTTTTTTAAATTTCACCGCCACAACGAACTATCGACCGTCAATATTTGGATATCTCGTGGTTTCGTACTCTACAAATACCGAAGAGCGACAACTAGGAAAATTTTTTCGTTTATCGCCATGTAACTCGTTCGATATCTTTGTTCAATCAACGCAAATACAAAGGTCGTTAGGTTTCTTTCGATCGAACAATTTCATAAACGAAACGCTAAAGGAGTTTCTACCGTAAGAGAGTATTAAATTATGATATTCCTACACTCGTCGTGGTTCTAATTAAGGTGTATTAAAATAAAATACGTTAACAAAAGAAGAAAAAAAATTTTTACTTTCTTTATATAATAATTTTTAACGTTGAACGTTATTAGTGTCAATAAAATCACGCTACAAAAAAAAAACCAATATCTACGCGGAATTAAAATTATTTTTATATTTCGTCGAACGTAAAATTTTACGAATGTTGTCACAGACAAATAAGTTAGAAACTTCGTCCGTATATTTTCACGAATCGAAATAAATAATATCGTCGATTTCTTAATTGTGTTAATCATTGAAGCGCGTCGAAACCGTAAGTTCTCTCTATCTGGTAAATTTACATATTTTAATAGCGGAAAAAAACGTGCCGTCGTAAACGACGCCGTTAAAGTATAGTGTACCCTATTCATTTATAATACTCTCTCTTTAAAAAAGGATATTAAAAATAATAAAAATTATTCGGTTCGAAATTCGAACGCGAGTAGACCGTTACTTTTATTAAACGATGTTATAACGTTCGTATTGAATATGGCATTACCGTTTGAATTTCGAGTTGATTAAAAATAATTTTAGTCTACAAAAGACTGTAACCGTTTTTAACATTTTTTGTTTTTTTTATCTCGGAATATATCAAGGGGTTGAACTTGCGAACTAACCCGAGTTCGAATATCAATATAAAAGTTTCGGAATTTCAGCGTTTCCTATAACTGTTTAATGGTGTACGCGTAATACGTTTTTATTTTTTACGAAAAACTCTTTAACGCGGCCCCGAAAGTATTATCTGGAAAAATTCCTAACTCGTGGGACACGCATTTATGTATAATTAAGACAAACGGGGAGAAGTCGTCAACAATAACAATGACGAAATAATGATGTTGAGAAAAAAAATTCACCTTAGAATAAACGGGAAAATTGACCCCGAAAAATATGGCGTAACGTTATAATATTATCGGATATCCCGTCGTTTTGATATATCCCGAACAAACGAGAAGCGCGAACGTTATAATAGGATACTGGCGGCTTCGTTGGTACCGTTCGCGAGAAACCGCACTATTGAGTTCTTAAAACCGTCGTGTTTGGTTCGAATTCGGCGTCTATCGTTAATTCGAAAGGGCCCGATAAGCGCGGCGGAGGTGCGCGAATTACCGTCGGGTTTCCCGAAAATTATAATTCGGACGCGGGCCGCGCCGTATTGTCAAACGGACGCGCGTCTCGTTTCGTAACGCGGGCGCTCTCGAATAAAATCCAACGATATTTCCGCCGTAACGCCGTTATTGTTAATTAATTGTCGCGCGAGCGCTTGCCGGCAACGGGTGTACAATAATAGTCATCCGCGTATCGTTCGATCGTTTGGCGTACTTAACATATTGTAACGTCCGCGGTTTATTAGCGCTCGCGGTTGACCCGCTTTTTCGTACGTTTTCGTAACCGGCTGAAATTATTATTGTGCTCCGCCACGGAATCGCGGCATGGTACGACGGCGTAACGGTTTGAATAGCACGTTTTGACGAACGAACAAACCCCTCGCCAAACCGAGCCCGCGTCACCGAATAGTACTTTTGTACCGACGCGGTATTATGAACACGAACGAGACGCGGTGTACGCGTACGAAAAATTCGAACGCGACAATTTCGTCGAATTATTTCGGACCCGTTTGGAGCGTGAGAGGGGTTCGAAATTATACGAAAACGTGCGCGTTGTATTACGCGGAGCGTCGGGAACAACCGTTAAGGCAGGGAAACAACTTTAGAAGGCTAGAAAAGAGGCAACGTTCGAGCATTTTTTTAATTAAAACTATTTAATCGAAATTCGGTAATACTTATTTCTCAAATTTTTTAGCGCGTAGATAATTTTTTTTTTTTTTTTGTTAGAAAATAGTAAAAAATATAAAAACTGTATGGTTGCAAACAAGAGAGGTAGCTATGCGAGT